>CAUYRH010121285.1:0-72032 GCA_963574655.1 Perodicticus potto | reverse complement strand
GTTCATTTGCAAACTTGTTTTGTGGTATTTTTAATTTTCTAAAGCCTTTTTTATTTTTTTTTTTAAGACAGAGTTTCAGTTATTAACCCCCAGCAGAGTGCCGTGGCATCACAGCTCACAGCAACCTCCAACTCCTTGGGCTTAGGCAATTCTCTTGCCTCAGCCTCCCGAGTAGCTGGGACTACAGGCGCCTGCGACAAAGCCCGGCTATTTTTTTGTTGCAGTTTGGCTGGGGCTGGGTTTGAACCCACCACCCTCGGTATATGGGGCCGGCACCTTACTCACTGAGCCACAGGCACTGCCCCCTCTAAAGCCTTAATTTTAAGAGTCACATTTTACTCATATAAATTTGGACAGTGCAAAATTATGTATACAGTTGGCCATTCATGTCCATGGGTTCTGTATCCATAAATTCAATCAATTTCAGAATGAAAATTATTTGAAAAAAAAAAAAACCTTGCATCTGTACTGAACATGTATAGACTTTTTTCTTGTCGTTATTCCCTAAACAATATAGTATAACAACGATTCACATAGCAGTTACATTGTGTTACATATTATAAGTAATTTAGAGATGATTTAAAGTACAGGTGTTCTTAAACTTTGTGTGCAGTTGCACCCTGTATATGGGAGGCAGTTCATAGCTTATATGCAGATATCACACCATTTTATATCAAGGACTTGAGTATCCACAGATTTTGGTATCTATGGGAAGTCCTGGAACTAGTCCCCCATGACCCATGGATACCAAGGGAGGACTGTGTTTTTATAATTTTAATATGCTATCTGTCACAATTGAGTATATACCCAACATGCTATCTGTACCTGTGGTCTTTTAATAGACAATAATTGAGTATGTATGGGGACCTTTAGGCAGCAGTGGAAATCAATGTCTAATATTTGCTGGTGAATTTATTGTTTGGTACAGTGTGATAAATGAGAACATATTTAGTAATTAAAAAAATAAAGCTTTGCTTTATTTACTTGCTTTCTGATTGTAGAAGGAGAGATAATGTTGATTTAGTGATAATTACAGTACCCTTTGTGATTCTTCCTCCAAGAGCTACTTCTGTCATTTCTTCAGAATTCATTTTGGAAAAGGTATATTCTTTGAATTTCCATTTGTTCTTTGGAATTCATTTCAGGTTTGGTTAGTATCATTAGGCAAAAAAGTGACACAGTACCAAATAATTTATAGTTTAATTTCTTGCCCATCTGCATCTTACGTGCTTATTCGTGCTGTTTTTTTTTTTTTCCTAAACCGAGTCAGTGTTCTTTGTGTTGTTACCAAGTTGGAATTGTGAGCTAGAACTAGGTCTGTGGTAGGAGGATATGTTCACATATATGTGTACAAAGTGGACATTCATGTATGGACCCCTGTGCTTATGATATGCTTAGTACTGCGTGGAGTATCTTCCATATGTTTTCTAATTTAATCTTTTCAACATTTTATATTCATCCAAGTATTAAGTCCAACTAAATTATTTATTTTATTAGGAATGCTGATTTTTATTACCACTTTTAATTTTTATTTCTACAGGAAACTGAAGTTCTGAGAGGCCAAGTAACTTGCACTGTGTTGACTATCTGGCGGTTGGTGGAGTGGAGAGTCATGCCCAGAGGGGTGTTGCTCAAAGCCTGTGCTTGGATTTACCATCACCTAATTTGTGCTAGTTTTATTGTTCTAAGTTAAGAGAAGCAAAGATAGATGATCCGCAGTTAAGGATTGAATGCTATTGCTTGCCAAATTATAGAATGTGATAATTAATGGATGTTTAAATGGCCCTTCATGTTTCCTGTGCTCATCAAGTTAAAGAGGTTTAGGTATTGTATGGAATTTCCACTGGCTTTATATTTATAAATAGTAGTAGAACTTGTCTTTAAATTGTGCAAATTATGATGTAATATCCCCATATAAGTAAAAAAGACGTCATTAGAACCAGGCTATTTTCCTTTCTATCATAAGGTTCATCTCTCCTGCCATCTCTAAAAAAATAGGAAAAATTCTTAGTGAAACTCAAATAGTTCTTGGTGGTCCTTCAACAGAAGTGCAAGAGAAATGTAAAATAATGCATTGTTTGTTTGTGCCCCAAACGTCAGTGAATGCTTCTTAGTCTTCTCCTACGCAGCTTACCATTTTAATTCTGTGCTGGTGTACACTGATGAGAGGCGTTCACCGTACTTCTGATTGTGCGTTTTTCACTTCCTATGCTGGAAATTTATTTGACTCTGTTCACATCTGTTAAATCAGCGTAGCACTACTTGAATTCCAATTTCAAAACTGATGAAACTATTGGTGGCGTGGAAAGTATCAAGAATTTTGCTTTTAGTTGTTATTTCTCCCTTTGGAAACAGATGTATTCATTTCCAAGAACTAAAATTAGTTGTAGGATGATGCTATGTTGGAAATGTTAATGTAAAGTTTGACAGAGTTTTCTACTCTAAAGTTTGACATTAGCCACAGGGTTTCTTTTTTTTCTCTCAATAACAAAAGTGGGAACCCAAATATTTTTGGAATTCATAAATCAAGAAATTCAGAGAGATTCTCTTTCCTTCAAAATATCCTAAATTCAGTGTACTACTGCTTGTTGTGTATTGTTTTCCATTTATAAAATAGTTGTTCTATGACTCACTTATGTTTCCCTGAAGACTGTTTTTGTATGGAGCATTAATATTTTTATTATTTTAAATTTAAAGAAAAATTGTCTATTAAAAGACCACATGTCAGTATAGTACAGATAGCGTATTGGATATATACTCAATGGTAAATACTTGGTGAATCATTTATTTATCTGAATATGTGCTGATGCACTGTCAATAATTTTGATTTGTAATTTATTTTAAACTTTATTTTGAATTGACACATAATTGTAGAGGGAGCCAAAAAATGTATATGCATTTTAAGAACTGAAAAATCCATATTAAAATTATAACACTTAAGTCATGTTTGACTTCTGCAGTTATAAGAAGTAGAAGATACAATGTAAAAGATAACAAAGGTGATTGATACAGCGTATTACAATGTAAGTACAGCTTTTCCTTTTCTTAAAATGCATGTACTTTTTTTGGCACCCTCTGTATTTATGGGGTACATAGTGATATTTTGATACATATAATTTATAGTGATAAAATAAGGATAACTATCATATCCATTATGTCAAACAGTTATCTTTTTTGGGGGGTAACTTTTAATATTCTTTTGGATATTTGAAACCAGGTAATATATTAGAGTTAACTACAGTTATCTGATAGTGGTATAGAACCTAAGAACTTATTCTTCCTATCTAGCTGTTAATTTTGTATCTTTTAACAAATAACTCCTTATTCTCTTCTTCCCTTATCCTTTTTATCCTTTAGTATCCTCTGTTTTACTTTTTCTATGACAATAGCTTTTTTTTTAACTTCTACATAATGAGTGAGAACATACGGTATTTAACTTTCTGTTCCTGGCTTATTTGACATAACATAATGCCCTCCAATTTCAGGATTTCATTCTTTTTTTTAATGACTGAATAGTATTTCATTGTGTTTATATACCACATTTTCTTTATTCATTCATCTGTTGTTGGACACTTGAGTTGATTCCATATCTTGATTATTGTGAATAATGCTGCAATAAAAATGGGAGTACAGATGTCTCTAATAGACTGATTTCCTTTTTTATTAGATAAATGCCCAGTATTGGGATTGCTGGATCCTGTAGTAGTTCTATTGTTCTATTGGTAGTTTTCTGAGGCATCTCCATACTGTTCTCCGTGGTGGCTGTACTCATTATATTATAGTTCAGCTAACAGGGTATATGAATTTCCTTTTCTCTACATCTCTGCTAGCATTTGTTATTTTTTTGTAGCCATCCTAACTGGGATGAGAAGATACCTTACTGTGATTGTGATTTGCATCTCACTAATAAGTAGACATGTCAAGCATTTTTTTTCGTGTATTTGTTAGTCATTTGTACATTGTTTTTGGAGAAATGTTTATTCAGTGCCTTTGCCCATTTGGATTTTTTTTTTTCTGTTAGGATGTTTGAATTCCTTGTATATTCTGGACGTTAATCCCCTGTCAGATGAGTAATGTGAAAATATTTTTTCTCAATCTGTAAGCTAATATTTTCACCCCGTTAGTTGTTTCTTTTACTGTGCAGAATCTTTTTAATTTGATATAATCTCATTAGTTTTGGTTTTGTTGCCTGTGCTTTTGAGATGTTATTCATAAAATTTTTTCTTAGACCAAATCTCTGAAGCATTTCTCCTATATTTTCTTTTAGTAGTTTTATCATTCCCAATGTTACATTTATGTTTTTGATTTATTTTGAGTTGATTTTTGTACAGTGTGAGAAGCACAAGTGTCTAGTTGCATTTTTCTGCATATGGATATCCAGTTTGCTCAGCACAATTTATTGATTACAGTGTTCTACTCCTAATGAATGTTCTTGTTGCCTTTGTCAAAAATCAGTTGTCTGTAGATATGTGGATTCATTTCTGGGTTCTCTGTTTTTTTTCCATTGGTCTATGGGTTTATTTTTATGTCAGCATTATGCTGGCATTTTAGTATATTTGTGCTATATATGGTGTTAAATGATGCTAGACTTGTGGTATATTTTTAAGTCTTGTAATGTGATACCTCTGGGTTTGTTCTGTTTGCTAAGGATTGCTTTGGCTTTTCAGGTTCTTTTTTGATTCCATGTGAATTTTAAGATCATTTTTTCTAATTCTATGAAAAATGTCATTGGTATTCTGATAGAAATTGCCTTTAATCTATAAATTGTTTTGGGTAGTATAGTCAATTTCACCATCTTCTAATCCATGAGCATAGGATATCGTTCCCTTTGTTTGTATCTTCACTTTACTTCATCAAAGGAGAGCAGTTTTCCTTATTGAGTCTTTCACCTCTTTGGTTAAATTTATTCCTAGGTATTTTATTTTTTAGAAGTATTGTAAAGGGGATTGCCTTTTTGGTTTTTTTTCAACTAGTTCATTGTGTATATAAACATGACTCATTTTTGTATATTCACTTTGTATCCTACAACTTTACTGAATTTGTTGATCAGTTCTGAGGCTTTTTTTTTTTTTTTGGTAGAGTCATCAAGTTTTCTATATGTAAGATCATATTATCTGAAAACAGACAATTTTCTTTCTTTCTTTGCAATTTGATTGCCTTTATTTCTTTCTCAAGCCTGATTTTCTTGCTAGGACTTTCAGTACTATGATGGATAGTCCTGTGGTATGCTAAAAGTGGGCACTCTTATTTTGTTCCAGTTCTTAGAGGAAAAAGCTTTTAGCTTTTCTCCATTCGGTGTGCTGTTAGCTATGGCTTTGTCATATACGGTTTTTGTTGTATTAAGGTGCTTTTGTTCTATACCTAATTTATTGAGAGTTTTTATCATGAAGGGATGGTTTCCTAGTGTATGACTTGCTTATCTTTTGGAGAGCGGGAATTTTAAATATCTCAATTTGAAAACTATTTTGTTAGTATAATCAAGATTCCCTTATATGTGACATGATGCTTTTCTCTTGTTGTTTTTAGAATTCTTCATCTTTGGCTTTGACAATTTGACTACAGTGTGCTGAAGAGAGGATCTGTTTGGGTTGACTGTATCTGGAGACCTTTGAGCTTCCTCCATGTGGATGTCCGTATCTCTCCTAAGATTTAGGAAGTTTTCAGCTATTATTTCACTTTTCTAAACTGCTCTCTTCCCCCTTTTACTTATGGAGCATACATAATGCAGGTGTTTGTTCACATAATGGTGCCTCACAAATCTTGTAGGGTTTCCCCTTCCCACCCCTGCCCTCTTCTCCCCTCCCTTTCCTACCTCTGTCCTCTTCTCTCCTCTCCCCACCCCTCCCTTCCTTTCATTCCTCTCCTCTCCTCTCCCCTCCCATCTTTTCCCCTCTCTTCTCCTTTCTTCAGGTTGTCTCACAAGACCTTTCTTTAAGTTCAGAAATTCTGCTTGGTCTAGTTTGTTGTTGCAGCTCTTGATTACAATTTTGATTTCACTTGCTGAATTCTTTAGCTCTAGGATTTCTGTTTAGTTTTTTTTAAACATACCTAAGACTATTCATATCATGAATTGTTTTTTTGATTTAAATTGTTTATCTGTTCTGTTGTATCTCACTGAGTTTTCATAAGATTATTATTTTGAACTTTGAGTTCTTTTTGTGGCATTTTATATATTTCCTATGATTGGGGTCTATTACTGGAGCATTATTGTGTTCCTTTGGAGGTGTCATATTTTCTTCCTTGCTTTTTAGTTTTTTTTTTTTTTTGGTGTGTGTGTGTGTGTGTGTGTGTGTGTGTGTGTCTCTATGTCGTTTTTTAGGTATCTGGTGGAGCAGCTGCCTCTTCCAATTTTATAGAATAAATTTCATAAGGACAGACTTCTTTGTATGGATGGATTTGGGGCTATTTGTTGGGTGAAATGCACTGGGGCGTGACTGTTCAGCTGGCTCTGGGGTGTATATGCAGGGAACAGTCCTTCCAGGCTGTTTCTCAGGCCTTAGACGTGAGTGTCTGACTGCCCAGCTGGCCTTGGAATATGTTTCCTGAGAGTGACTCCAGGGGTGGTTTTCAGGCCCAGGATGTAGGTGCATCTGTGGCCTGGGGGGCTTGTCTGCTAGGAACGGACCACGAGATTGTTTTTCAGGCTCTGAGATGGGTGTGGGTCATTGGGCAGACCTGGAGCATATCCAGGAGGAGGATATTGTAGGGCTGCTTCTCAGGTCTGTAACATGGGTGCAAAGCTGTTTTGTAGACGTGCTGGTGTGCCTGCCAGGGACAGACTTGTGGAGCTGTTTCTCAACCCCTGGGGACAGCAGTAGTTGCTCTACCCATCTAGGGGTGTTTCATCTGCTCTACTGATTGTGAACCTCTCCTATTTGGGGGCAACCATTTGGCCTGCAAGGGTAGGTTTGCCCTGGGCAGGACTGCTAGAATATTCTTCTGGCTGGGAGGGCAGGTGTGGGAGGGTTGGTTTCCCTGTAATGCAGGACCAGAGTCACAGCAGATTTTCGGCCCTGTCTTTGATTATTTATTTTGACGTACAAATTGGCCCAGAATCAGCCAACAGAAGCCTCTTTCAAGCTTGTTTTATTCATTCTTTGAGAATTTCCTTAATTTATTGATGCAAAATGTTCTAGACTTATTATATGCTTTCTCTTTCTCTCTCTCTCTCTTTTTTTTTTTTGAGACAGAATCTCACTTTATTGCCCCTGATAGAGTGCTGTGGCATCACAGCTCACAGCAACCTCAGACTCTTGGGCTCAAGCTATTCTCTCATCTTAACCTCCTGAGTAGTTGGGACTACAGGCACTTGCCACAACACCTGGTCTCGCTGTAGCTCAGGCCAGTCTCAAACCCCTGAGCTCAGGTGATCTGTCTACCTTGGCCTCCCAGAGTGCTGGGATTACAGGCGTGAGCCACCGCACTTGGCCCACATTGTATACTTTTCATAATCCCTTGAATTAGCATTTTCTCCAAGAAGCCCTGCTTCTTTTAACAAAGGAAGAACAAAGGAGTAGGCCACTGGCCCCATATGCCGGAGGTGGTGGGTTCAAACCCAGCCCCTACCAAAAAAATAAAAAAATAAAAATTAAGAACTAAGATCTGGGAGCCAAGCATGTTTGTTCTGAGTGTCATTTTTTCTAGATCTTCTTAATAGACAAAGCTAGGAAATGTGTGTTTTGTGTATATATACACTTGCATATATACATCTATGTGTCTTATTTAGTTCCATATCTATTCATATTCAAAACTATTAGTTTATACTGTTGACTTCAATTCCAGTTGAACAGCACAGGGTACATTCTTATCTTTCTCCTTTCTATCTGTATCTGCAACTTCCTTCTCTAACAGTGAGAAACCTTGTATCAGTTATGCAGAATGTACAGGGTGTCCATAAAGTTTGTGTACCATTTATCATATTAAACTATTTTAAACTATTTTATGTCTACCCTATATATACTCATTTGCTCAAGTCTAGAATATTCAGAAAATAGTTTCATATCTGGCCTACCACTGCAAAAAGCAAACCTACTGACTAGGGTTCTATATTTGTTTACTTTTTTGATGTGTAGTGTACACACAATGAAATGCACACATGCCAAGTGTGTAGATTGAGTTTTAACAAGTGCACATATCTGTGTGACTCTTATTTATCTCAAGACAGATAATATTTTTATTACCCCCCAAACTCCTTTGTATTTATTTCCATTTAATCCTCTCTCCAACCCTGAACCACTTTTCACCAGTTTAATGTTGCTGGTTCTAGAACTTGGTATAAATGGAATTATGCAGTACATTTTGTGTGTGTGTATGTCTTCTTTCACTTAGTACAATGTTTCTGAGATTCCCCTATAGTGTTAAGTATATCAGCAGTTTGTTTTTATTGCTGAACAGTATTCTTTTGGGTAACTGTATCACCTATGCTTGCATGCTTCTGTTGATAGTCACTTCGGTTGTTTTCAGTTTTTAGCTATTATGAATAAAGTAAGTGGCTATGAACATTTTCATATAAGTCCTTTGTGGATATTTTATTTTTACATTTGGGGTAAAATATTAGGAATTGGGTGGCCAAACCATTGGGTAGGTGTTTGTTGATCTGTGTAAGAAACTGCCAAATATTTGTTCCAAAGTAGTTTCCATTTCCATCTGTAAGCTGTAAGTGTTCCAGTTGTTTTTACATCCTTGTTACCATTCTGAGTTTTTAGCCCTTCCACTGGATGTGTAGTTGTACCTCATTGTTACTTTAATTTGTATTTACCTGCTGACCAGTTACAAAAGGACGTTTTGTGTATGGGTCATTTGTATATCTTCCTTTGTAAAGTGTCTTGTGCTGATTCTAAGTTTGGTTGTTTTTATTACCGAGTTGTGGGCATTCATTGTATGTTCTGATTATAAATTTTTTGTCAGAAGTGTGATTTTAGAATATTTTCTCTCAGTCTATGACTTGCCTATTCTTTTTCCTTAATGTTATCTTTTGGTAACTAGGCATTTTGCATTTTAATAAAGTATAATTTACCTTTTTTCTTTTATAATTATTATGTTGTATATCCTGTCAAAGAAAAGTTTTTCTGTCCCTGACACTGACGATAGTCTCCTATTTTCTTCTGCAAGTTTACAACTTTAACTTTAACACTTAGGTCTGTGATTCATCTTGAATTATTTTTTGTATATACAGAGAATGCCAAAAAATGTATACACATTTAAGAAAAAACTGTACTGAGATTTCAGTATTCAAGTCACATTTGGCTTCTGCAATTACAAGAGATACAAGATACAATAAACAAGGTAACAAGAGTGTATAAGTGTATACAAGAGTAGGAATTTAGATTTATTTATTTTTCCATATGAATATTCTGTTGTTTCAACACCTTTTATTGAGAAGACTTTTATTTCCTCATTGAATTATTTTGTTACATTTTGGAAAATCAGTTGGCTATGTACGTGTGAGTTCTCTGAATAATTTTAATTACAAACGTGGCTTTGACTCTAGTTGAGCTTCTATTTTATATTTCAAACAGCATTAATAAAAACCTACTCTTAGATTTTTACCTAGAGAAAACTTATCGGGGCCACCCATCTTCTTCAAATGCCTGGATAAATGGGTGCATGTTTTGCTTTGGGGTGAAATCTGTCATGTGTGCATCTGACCATATGCTGTTTGCTTCTCTCAACATTGTTCTTTTGCCAATATAGAAGACTTACTGGGTGTTTCTCTTTTTTCCTATTGCGTAAATACAGACTTTAAAAATGTCACGATAGTCTTTTATTTTTACTAAAGCATTGTGTGTCATGTTGCTTATACTGAATATAATAAAGGCAACTGGCATGCTTCTCCCCCGCCCTCCCTTTTTTTGTTCATCTGTTCAGTGTATACGTATTGAGCTCCCATTATAAACTGCCTCACTATGGGCCCATGAGATGATTGGCAATCAATTTGTTGTGATCATATACCACAAACCACTGTTAACATTTTATTGCATAGATAGGGCTGAAATTTGCCATAGTGAGTGCTTCACATCAGCCCATACAACACGCACTCGTGTACCTTTCCTGGCTTTTTGGAAGACTTAGGAAGCTTCCTTGGAGATCTCATTATTAGTAGCTCTGCGTTGTGGCAAAGAGAGGTCATAGCTCTCCTACCTCCTACTATGTAGAATTCATTTTTATCAGGGTTAGCAATATTTTTGCGGTCTCATATTCTTTAGAAGAAGATACTAAAGTTGTCTCATTTTTCTCTGTTTTTTCTTTTACGCATAGCAGTGTAGGGCCTCCTCCTCTGTTAATGTTTCCAGTGACTTTCATGGTAAGAATGCTGTCTGTAATTGGGTGTGCTGCTGACGATGTGCCTCCAGTAGCCATCAGCATGTGACCTTGACAGTGGGTAAGTGTCAGGAAAATAAAGTGTTGGGCAGCTGTTATCTGTAATCACCACAGCTGAGAAAGAATAATGGCAGATGACAGGGCAGACAGGCTCAATACTCCCACGAAGAGTTGCTTTCTGCAGCATCTTGTGTACAATGGTCTGTCAAAAATGCTTAGAGTTTGTGGTGGGAGCTCCACAAGGCTGATGAGGCAGCAGCATTATGTTGGGAATGTGGACATGTATTGAATTTGTATTAGCTTCTTTTGTAAGCCAAAGTGAAAGTACATAATGCAATAAGTAACGTGTGTAGAAACATTGATTTTCGATTAATGGGGCACAGAGACCCTGCCCATTCTGTGCTATGGTGTTTGATGGGGCTGATCTTTAGCCTGCAGCTATTTTGCCTTCCTATTGGAAACAAGCACATTTTTCCTTTGTTGTCCCCACCCATCGGGGCATCTGTTGTCATATCCATTATTTATCTGTGAGAAACAGTTTTACTTAATTATCTTCTGTGCTGCTGCGGGCCTGGCTTGGTTCGCTCCCTTTTGAAAGGATAATAGGACTCGATGCTGTTAATGCGTTTTAATTAGTGAGCGCATGGCACAGCGAGCACCTCACATTTAGGTTTTTCGATGGCTTTGTAGATAAGAACCTCTACAGCAAAAAGAGAAGCCTGGGAGTATGCATGCTTCTTTAGAGCCATGTTCACATCTCACAGCAGCTGAGCGAAGTGCTTATTTTCTCAGCACCATTATTCCCGCCTGAGTCTGTCAAAGTGATAGAGATCGCTTTCTAGGTTACTTGTGTGGTTCCTTTGCATTGCACTTTTACCAGCTTTGGAGAAAGAACAGCTCTTTACTTTAGCACAGCTTATATCCTGGGAGAACTTTGTTCTCAGAGCCCTGACTCCTTTATATTAAAATCAAGCATTTAGGCCACCAGGAGCTTTCAGGAACCTCTGTGCTCTCAGATTAGATTCCCTGGTGAATGTTGAGGTTTGGGAAGCCATATTTGCAGGCCATAATATCAGAAGCTCTAGGATTCAAGGAAGGGGACCCTTGGCTGGTACCATAGTAAAGTCATGGGAAAAGCAGGGAGGGGTTCAGCTCTTCCCTGCAATGCTATTCTGTCTTTGCCCTGGTAAAAATGCAGGACAGGGCCTTCCAACATAAGGAAAATGAATAGGATGATATTTTTCTCTTGGCAAGCTCACATGTGTTTTTGCAGCTTTTTGGTTTTCAAAATGCCTTCCTTAGTCTTTATCCAGTCTTGTGAGATTTGATTTGATGGGCAGATGGTATTCTGTCTTTTGAGGACCATAAGCTGAGTTTTAGTGAGGTTAGGTGACTGTCCCAAACATGACCACTCTGCTGGTATGTGCTAAGGCTGGGAGTGAGAACCCAAGTTTCCAATCCCTTATACTATGGGGGTTGTGTGGTGACGTGAGATATCACTAAGAGATGCCCTTCTGGATTCCCCTTTGCTCGGTAGACACCTCAACACAGACAGCATAAGGAGATGCGTGATTTATATTTTAGATCAGAGAAATGCCCTTTGTGTTATTAATCCCACAAATTAGGGCTTGCTAAGAGAGGGCAGACTTCAGGACCAGTGTAACTCTCCCTGTCCACCTTGCTAAGGAGTGACATGTTCCCCTGTCCAGAATGAAGCCTCCTTAATGCCTTAATGGACTAGGAAGAACACCCAGCCCAGCATCCTGCACGGGAGGTTTTGAAAGTGTGCGGTTCACTTCCCTCCCACCTGCAGTTACTGTTGGCTGGCAACTCACAGAAGCACCCCATGCTATGCTGGAGTAAAGTACCCCATGCTATGCTGGGGCATCTAGTGAGAGAAAGACAAAATCCAGAGCAGGGAGACTGAAGCTTCTTGAAGTCAGTGTCAAGGATCTGGAAGGCGGTTGAGTGGGAGGCCTTGGTGGGCTGCCCTGGGAGCCCTGCCCTAACTAAGTGAGAAGGCAGAAAGCTGGGAGGGAGTACACTGCTTCCCCGTGGTGTGGCGTTTGGAGGCAATGCAAAATCTCCCCTCTCAGAATCCTGTGTGCATTTATGGAAGGAATAATGCCAAGCCCACCCAAAGAATACTTGAATGTAGAAGGCTTTTGGTATTTAACACTCACATAGTGGGAGGAGACCACACTGATGGTGGTAATTATTTATCACTGCCATCAGATAGAGAAGTAGCAGTGTCCAACAGAACGGCTGCTGCTGCTGAAGCCAGCTCCCCCACCTTCCCTCCACTCCCCTGCTTTCTCTCGCTGTTCTCAGTAGAGCCAGTGCATGGATCATGGAGGAAAGAAAGTAGGACAATTCCTCCCCGTCGCAGACAGCAAAGAATAATGTGCACAAGTACAGGCTGTGCTAAGATGGCACCCAGGCTTTGAACTGGACTGGGCTACAATTTAAACTGAAGGTGACAAGAAAGCCTACTGGTTTGTTCTGAGATATCTCTAATTGGCAGGTTAAAATTTGACTTGACATAAGGTTGGTAATATTTAATGGAAGGAGTGAAGTGCTGTGGATGAGACTCTTCAGCTAAGCCTCATGCAGCAGATCAGCGTTGACTTGTGGCGCTGGTACCTCGTGTTCAGATGTGCATGGAAAATAGATCTTCTTCATTTTTTATAACTGAGCCTCCCCCATGAGGCCCCCGTGGTGTTGAATTAAAGGGGACAGTGGACTAGTTTTTGAACATCTAGGCAAACTTAGTCTGATTTCCAGATTTAAATCGGTTTCTTTAGGTAATTCCATTTTTTCTGGATATATATTCCCTCTTTTTGATTAGAGACGTGTTCTCTGAAGTGCATCTGGATGAATTGGGGTGGAGTGCGGCTCCAGGGGGTCTCGTGGTGGAGGGATTGAGGAGCTGTTGAATCCATGAGGACAGTCTTTGTATTGTTCTGTGGTTCCGCAGCTCTCGTAACACTGTCCCCCTTGGCATCGAGCACTGAAGCCTGAGGTTAGAGAACTGTAATCTCTTCGCTTTGTTAGGGTACAGGGGTCCCGGTCACTGGCCTGGCTTCCCCTCACCTGGCTTGGTGCCGTGGACCTTGGAGGTTTGGAGCTCACTGGCTCAGCCGTGTGCTGTGTCACTTCCTCTGGCACGTTCTTCAGCCCGACAGAGAGCTGTTTGTATGTCTGTCCTCAGGGACCAGTCGAGATTTGAGTGCCTTCCGTCCCTCACAGAAGTGGGCTGGAGCGTGCACATTTTCTGTTTTCGCTTACCCCCCAGTCTGCCCAACAACACTTCTGCCCTTTCTGGGACGTTAGTCGAGGGAGGTGGAGGCGCATGTGTCTCAGTGTTTGCTCGCCTGACCTCCCTTTCTTGCTCTCTGTCAGTTGGGGGCTGTCATCGTGGGCTTTCTACTTCTTCCATTTGGATCAAGGTTTCCTTTACGGTATTCTTGGCAGATGGTTTCCAGAAAGTCTAATTTATGTGGATAAGAATAAACAGTGCACTATTATCCATGATATACTTGATCTTATTTAATCCTCCCTATGGTTCTGAGTTAACGGTATTTCCATTTATGAATGAAGAAACATTTTTAGATAAAGCCTAGAGGAGTTAAGGAAATCTTGCAGGACACACATCTAGTCAGAGATGAACTGAATTTTTAACTCCTCCTTCCATTATGTTACCCCCCCCCTTCAGAACATGCAGCTGTCCTAGGTCATTTCTCCCTGCGGGGTACACTAATGTTGCCAGAAATTCAGCAGTGCAGCTACTTTTGGGTGTGGGTCGGTGGATAATGTTTTGCTTCTGTGATGGAAAATCCTGAAACGATAGTGCTTTTCCTATGCTTTTTAATTATCAAGCTTGGGACATGAAGCCAGAGGGTGGGGTTCATCTCCCATTATATATTCAGTACAATTCAGGGAATGGAGTTGGCACTTGGTTGGGTTAATAGCAAAGGCAGAGCGATGAAAGAAGCAGCAGCAAGATGAATGGCTGGCTCTGAATCCCAGGCAAATTAGTGACATTAAGGGTTGAGTCAGACCGAGCGTCTGGGCCAGGAATACAGGCTGCTCTTTTAGACACCTTCAGGCATCTCTGGCAGGAATCATATTTACACGATACCTTAATGTTTACTAGGAACGGGTTTTAGGAGCTTTCTCTTTCTAAACCACCCGAGGAAAAGGCTTAAGCACTTTGGTCCATAGCTGGGAGGAATGGTGGGACGAGCTTTTCCTGAATAGCTACCTAGGGCTGCAATTACCCTGGGCGTGCCACTTCTGGCTTACAGCTTTGTTTGCATAAATCTGTGTGTGTGTGTGTGTGTGTAAAGATGTCCTTTCCTATGCGAAAGGAATGATGAGTATTAACCAGGACACTTTTACAAGGGGTGGTGTGATGGCTTACAGGGATGGTCATCAAATGTCACATTTAAGTTTTGATAACTCATGCAGCATTTTGCCCTGCATATGGGTGATAATGTGTTCTCTGTGAGGTTAATCTGGCTCTTTTGAATGTGTTTTTCAGTCAGATTCAGGAAGCCCCATATGGCACTGGTTTTATTCTTGCATCATTTTTACTAGGTGTTGACCTTTAGACCTGAAATTGGCTGCTCTGAAAATGGATGAAATATGAATGAGAATCATTTCATGTGTGTGGATCTTTGTAATGAAAAAGCAAAGAGTTTATCCCTGTGCTTTAGGCCTTCAAATTGGTCCAAACCACAGATAAATTTACATGTAAGAATAGAATCCGTTCAGTATAATCTAGATTCACTCTCTTAAAACACAGGTAGAATAGTGGTGCTGAAATTGTGCTGAATGTTGCTCCCATAGACAGAGCTAGTTACTTATTGCTCCATTTTCCCAGGGGAGGCTTGGAGCTTTATTCATTATTGTTGATAAAACTGAGTATGCTGCCTCCAGAAGATGTCGCATAATTCTAACGAACAGGAGCCGAAGGGAGACAGAGCTTGTGAATATCGAAACTGACCTAATTTTTTACTTCAAACCGTAACTCCAAATCATTTACATTCTTTACTCTGCATTTTAAATACGCAATTGATTTTTACAATGGAATAATCAAGATGGCGATTGAGAGAGTATTTCATTGCTAAAATTAGTTTGAGTTATCTTAGACAATTTACTGATGGGTACATTTTTCATTTTAACTGTTTCCCTTCCAGGACTTTTATTGGAATGGGTTCTTTATTCCTGTAGCAAAGCAAAGCATGTGATATAATGATTAAAACAAGCCCTATTTTTAAAAAAATGCTAGAAGATCAAAATACTGAGTGCCTTGCATGAGTGGAGTGGGATTACATACTTGATATTCTTAAGGGGCCCACTGAAGAGTGCCAGGTAAAGGCTGTTGGTATCAATGAAGGGGGCTTTGTCAGCTGTTTTCTATTTTTATTTTATTTTATTTTATTTTTGAGACAGAGTGTCACTATGTCACCCTTAGTAGAGTGCTGTGGCCTCACAGCTCACAGCAATCTCCAACTCTTGGTCTTAAGCGATTCTTTTGTCTCAGCCTCCCAAGTAGCCGAGACTACACGTGCCCACCACAAACGCCTGGCTATTTTTTGTTGCAGTTGTTGTTTAGCTGGCCCGGGCTGGGTTTGAACCCACCACCCTTGGTGTATGTGTCTGGCACTGTAACCATTGTGCTACAGGCACCAAACCAGCTGTTTTTTATTTTTATTAGCTGATAATGACTGGGTAGTTTTTTAGGTATATCTTTTTTACCTCCCTTCCAAAGCTGTGAAACATGGATATTACCAGAAGTAGGATGGTAGGGAGTAGAAAAGAAACTAGTTTGATACATTTTTAAAACTATTTTTTAACCTGCTTATTTTGTAAAAAAAATTTAAGAAAAAGCATATTTAAACCTTGAAAGCTCTAGAATTTTTCATTAATGAAAACTCTTTACTAACTGGCATTTTCTAACATCTGTGGCTTAATGTTCCTGTTGATCATGAGGCTTTATAATTCTCTTAGTTTCTTTGAAATCAACAAACTATGGAGTTTTTAAAAAAGTAGAAGACTAGATTTATTTCTCTCGGTATATGAAAACTTGGCGATCAGAATTGCCATATGTAGTAAATGTATAGTTTCTCGAAATCTGAATAGAACCCTAAAAGTGGACTAGGTGAGTGGTTCCCAGTGTGAGCGTGGGGACATTTTACAAGTCTGAAGATGTTTTTGGTTGTTATGACTGGGGTGAGGTTTATGCTGCTACTGGTATTTGGTGGGGAGAGGCCAGGGAGGCTGCTAAACTCCCTACAGTGTGTGGGGAAGCGCTCCTACAACAAACAGCTGTCGGCTCAAAACGTCAGCACTGCCACTACTGAGAAAGCCTGAACTTGGTTCAGAGGTGGGAAGCCCTGGACTTGCATTCCAGCTCCAGCATTCCGTGATTGTCATTAAGCAAAACTGCTTGAATTCTGTGAGCCCCACTTCCTTCTTCGAAAAAACACAGATAATGCTTTATCATTCACCAATTTTTTAGTGGAAAAAAAATTTCCACAGCTTTGCAGTGGAGATCACGGTGAGCTAATGGGTTTTAAAATATTTCCTAAGCACAAGGAGGAGGGAATTCATGCATTGTGTGAGAATATAATAAGTTTGAGTGTTTTTATATTATCATTGTTTAAATTGAAATGCCTTCTCCTTGATGAATTTGGGATTTTCCATACAATGATCTCCTGAGGGATAGGGCTTACTTTTCTTTATATTCTCATGTACAATGCCATGTCTACAAAAAAGCATGCATTTTTGTTGAATATGTTTATGGATTTTGTAGAAGTTACATTAATGATAACTTTATCTTGTATTAGTCTACCTTTGTACATTGTTGTTTAATTCTTTCAGCTCCCACATGCCCATCGCCTACTGTGTGTTTTCTGTGTGGACTTACACTAAGGGCTTTTTCATAAATCATGATTTGCTGCCATAGCTGCCTCATTGAGTTATGGTTTCTAGAGCAAATCACTTTGTGGTGCAACCTGTGATCTAGAACAGATCTAGAGACCACAGTGGGAAGGGATGCTTATGATGGTTGGAGTCAGACCAAGAAGTGTAGTCAGTTTTGGAGAGGATCTGAATTTCTTGATTTGCTATAAAAGCCAATTACCTTCACAGACAGTGAAGTGGGGGTATTATTAATGGCACCATATCTTCTCATATCAGTTGAACGGCT
This sequence comes from Perodicticus potto, assembly GCA_963574655.1. NCBI lineage: Eukaryota > Metazoa > Chordata > Mammalia > Primates > Lorisidae > Perodicticus > Perodicticus potto. The sequence continues at coordinate 54,496 of CAUYRH010121285.1, read as the reverse complement.
TCTACCTAAATGTTTTAAAAGTATGGTGGCCTAGGCAGTGAGATAATGCCAGAGTTTTCCATGTTGAACATTAAACTCGTTCTTGGAGCCACTTAGGTCTGATAGTCCCTGTGAGAGGCAGAGGAAGAGTTCCTTTGGGCATAAAGGATGAGCAGAGAGGGGGGGCTGGTAGCTTCTGGGCTGTTTTTCAGTTGACATCAGATTTAGCAGTTCTATGATAAATCACTGGAGGCTTCTTTTTGTGATGGGCATCTGCTTTCATTTAAGTTTATATATAAACGCCATCCATTCAGGCATGGCCATTTACATGAGTTTAGGATACTTCCAATTTCTTTCATGTGACAATGACATTTCAAAAATCTGTCCAGTTCCCTCCCCTCCAGATACTTTATTCTAAATCTATACAAAGCATGAAGCATGTGAAAAAAAAATCCAGGCTTCTTGTCTGCTTCTGCTTATTGATTTAACTATGAGCATAGATAGCTTCTTGGAAAAATTAGTGACAGGCTTAGGGAGAGAAATTTCTAAACGATAGAAGTGGTTTTAAAAAGCCTAATAAAAGTAAACACTGCACGTAGTGGAATTGTGACCTTGATTGGATATTAATACAATTAATATTATACTTACCATCAGGATAGTTTCAGGATATAGCCAGTCACAATTTCTGACTTAAGAGTGCTAGACCCAGAGTTTTGTCTGTTTACCTTTAGAATATATCTAGGATAAGGTATGTTAGTTTTTCAGTGGAGGGGGGATGAAGAATGACAGCCAAGGGGTATGGAGTTTATGGGATGATGAGTCTTTTGGGGGTAGCACAACCTATGAAACCACATAGTTATACCCTTTTAAGTGGTGAATTTTATATTATGGACACTGTATTAAAAAGTTAGAATACATTTGGAATCTGCTAACCTAGGCCATCCTGCTTTCATCTCTTTCCTGGAAAACCTGCACCTAGTCTTCTAATTGGTGCCCCAACTTCCTTTCTTTCTTCTATTTTTTTTTCTTAAATCATAGCTGTGTACATTAATGTAATCATGGGGTACAATGTGCTGGTTTTATATACAATTTGAAATATTTTCATCAAACTAGTTAACATAGCCTTCATGGCATTTTCTTAGTTATTGTGTTCAGACATTTATATTCTGCATTTAGTAAGTTTCACCTGTACCCTTCTAAGTTCTTTTTTAATAGTTCAATACATTAAAAAATAAAAATTGCTCCTATGTTTGATCTACTGAAAGATACATTTTGATTACATCCAGTCGTTAACTTTTTCATCTCTCTGCACAAATAAAATGTTGAAGAAAGAAATATCTCTTGTATATACCATCATGAACAAAATAAAGACAGATTTTATTTCCATAAAATATGAATAAATTTTAATTTACCTGGACAGTATTGCTGAAACTTAGCCCAATATTTAATAGAGAAATATTATCTTATCTTATCAGATAAGATAATTTGGATGAAAATGCTTGGTAAACCTAAAGAATTAGCAAAGATACATGATTATTACTGCTCAGCTATGTGACTAATTTATGTGGCACCAAATAAGAGACTTTAAAACTTTGGCTGGCAAGGCAAAATCCTGCATACACAAGTCTGAGAATGATTGATGCTGAAAAATTATAGGTCCTTCCTGAATATTCTTCAAAGAGTGACATATTTTTAAAACAAGTAGGGACTAGTCAGCTTAGGAGATGACAAAAACACATAATATGTGCTGTTAATTGCTGACATTTATATAGAGTTGACACCAGATATCACTTATCACAGCAATTACTAATAGCAATTTGCATATCCAGAGCCCATAATGAGATTTTGCTAAGTTCAATTATTTTAAATGTATTTTCAACCTTCATGTTAAATGTCTCTCTTATTTAACATGATACATAAGGGGTCTGACAATTAAGAATGCAAACTCATCCTATAAAAAGTGCTACATGTGTCATTGCTGAATATCCCCTCGGGCACCTTTGAAGTGCTCCCCTCCAAAAGATAGGCTCCCATGCTAGCACCCAGTCCACCCTTCAGAGAAATTTTGGAACTCTTTTTCTTGAATGACCATCAGAGCTGTCATCATATAGGACACAAAAATACGCAACGACAATAATGAGCACCACTCAGCATGATACAGCCACAGGTTGACAAACAGCTGTGAGACACTGAAACACCAAGGTTATAAAACTTTACAGAGTTAGTCCTACGATGCTGCCAAAATGAGCACACAAAGGCAAGTTCACAACCTTAATTGTCAGACTTTATACAGTGACAGCTCCGATGGTCATTCCAGAAAAAGAGTTCCAAAATTGCTTTGAAGGGTGGACTAGGAACCTTAGTCAGTGCATAACTTCCTCAGGGGAGTGCCTCAAAGGCGACCATCATGATATTCAGGAGGGAGGTATATGGTACTTTTTCTAGGAAGAGTTGGCAAACTCAATTGTCAGATCTCATATTATAGAGCTCCCAACATTTTTTATTATGCATAGAATATAATATTTATACCATTAATAGTTCCCTTACAGCTACCCTAAGAAATTAGATAATTGACATTGCAGACACACCTAAAGCCAAAATGGAGTATAAGCTTAACATTGTCAGTTTCATAGAGACCATCAATTCTATAGTTAATCTATAAGTCACCAACAAAAATATCAAGCGAGGAGTAAGTCCTAGATGCTTATAATTAAGGTAAAATCTCATTATAAGGATCATCTTAATGTTATTTCCACATCTTTACTGAGTTAATTACAATGAACCATATACAACAGGTGGTTTGTGGTCTCATCAGTCATCATTATCTCTGACACAATGCTGTTACTTTGTTGTCTGTTGGGAAACACAATGGCACTCCTGCCCGAAAAATCTAGATAGCAGGAGTCACAAGCTGGTCAGCCACTTTGGCTACCACAAAGTGCAAAGCTGATACTTAATCTAGAAGTTGAATTATGAGGGAGGACTTCCTGTGAGCAAAATGTGTGACTGTTATAGGAAGCAGTCCAAAGATGTTTGAAAATTTAACCAAGAAAATCCTACTAGGAAAGGAGGAGCAAGAAGACTCTAACAGAGCCCTTGAAGGGAAGGGAAAGGAGGGGCAGGGTGAGAACACGAGCTAAAGGGTGCTCCCTACCAGCATCCCAGAGTTAGAGGGGCCTCCAAGGGAAGCTGGAAGAGTCCACTCAAGTGTCCACAGGGTGAGGGCAGTTAGAAATGACTGCCAGGCCCAAAGAGCACAACACCCCCCGGGGCCACTGCCTGACCAGATGAGGACACCTGGGTCCTCCCCGCCTCCCTCCACACCAGCAAGAAAAGCCCCCAGTCCTCAGCAGCTGCCTTGGTCCTTCCAAGGAAAGGGAAAAGACTTGATATTAAATAACATGAAGAGTTTCGATCATTGTTGGACATCAGACTTTCCATTTTCTGAATTGAGGCTACCCATAGCTTAAAGTGACTCTAAGACTTTCAATTACCTAAAAATCACAAGAAAAGTACTGTGGTCTGCCCAGTTTTATCCAGAGGAATTATACTCACCTCCAGTGAGGTTATTTTAAAGGTGGGTAAGAGAAGCACAATTAACTTGTGCTTCCTCAAATTATAGATTAGACTGAAATCTGCTTGAAACAGAGATCACTTGTGACTGAACCACCTTTTTACGTTTATTTTAAACTTTTTGGAACTTCTTTGAGCTGCACACCCCAAATTTTGCCTTTTCAGGACATTTTCTAAGTGAGATCCAAATCTTAAATTTACTTGCATGTATAAATTGACCAACTAGATTAAGAACCAAGAATTAAATCAAAGGCTACATGAGATAAAGGAAATTTCCAGGCACACTTAGGACTTAAAGTCAACTTTTTGGAAAAAGATAATATGGAACTCATGTTACCAAAGAACATACAAGCTAGAAAATAAAGCCACACTTCTTATGGAAAAAAAATAAGGAAATTGCTTCAAGCTATCAAAATTATGGCATAAAAATATTTAAAATAGAAAAAAAATCACTATTAGAACATTTATACTTTTAACTTTTTAAACCTGTCAATTTTATTTCATTTTGAATTCCGATATCAACTAGAGAGTAATTATAGAACAGAGTTTTAAAAAATGAAGATTTATATTCAGATTTTCAAAAAGCCTATTTCATTTTAACCTTATATAAAATAAAATTTTGGAGAGAAACCTGGAATTTTCTAGGAGTCACCCCTTCTTCATATGCAGTAGTATTGAAAGACCAATGGTTTAAGAAAATGTAGACAATGAGTTCGTATGAAGGAAAAAGAAAATCAAGGAGAGATAAAATACCATAAACTATTTTCAAAGCAACCTGTAGTTTATAAAAATCCTCATTGTCAATTATGACAAAATATAAATAAATGTTTATCATTTTAACCATTTTTTAGCATACATTTCAGTGGCATTAAGTACATTCACATTGTACAACTATTATCATTATCATCCATGGACCAATTTTCATCTTGCAAGCAAAAACTCTGTACCTATTAAATAATGTCTCCTCATTCCTTCCCCCCAATTCTAGGTTCTGTCTCTATACATTTGACTACTCTAAAGACTTCATATGAGTGGAATCGTACAGTATTTTTCCTTTTGTGTCTGACTTTTTCCTTATCACAAATGGCCCCAAGGTTATATTACAGCACATGTCAGACTTTCCCTCCTCTTCAAAGCTGAATAATATTTCATCGTGTTGGTATACCACATTTTGTTTATTCATTCATCCATCAGAAGATGCTTAAGTTGCTTCCACCTTTTGGCTTCTATGAAAAATGCTGATGTGAGTGTGAGTTACATATCCGAAAACCTACCAAATGCTACTGGTGGGTATGAACTGACATTACTTCTTTCAAATGCAAGTGGACAATATCTGCTAATGATGGAAACACCCATGCCCTAGAATACAACTGTTACACTTCTAGGAATATACTCTAAAGAATGCTAGCAAAATGGAAGAGATGTATGCTATAATATTACAGTGTTGGTTATAACAGCAAAACCACAGAAAACAAATCTCAATAAAAGAATGCACAAATACGTTGTGGTATATCCACACATTGGGATATTATACAGCACTTTTAAAGTGACCTGCATCAACATATATAAAGCTTAAAAATACAGAGGAGTGAAAATAGCAAATTGTAGAATGATCCATATAAAATGATGCCATTAACATAACGCTTTATAACACACACACAAAATAGCATCTATTCATAATGGATATACATAAAGGCATGGATGAAAGATCCATAGCAACTTCAGGTTAGTGAATGTTTCAGGCCATTTGTATTGCTATACCGGAATGCCACAAACTGGATAATTCGTAAACAACAGATATTTATTTCTTGTAACTCTGGGGCTGGGCAGTACAAAAATCAAAGTGCCCACGAGTGATGAGAACAGCTCTCTGCTTCTTAGATGTCACCTAGAATGTCACATTCTCCAAAAGGAGAAACTCTGTCCTCAAATGGTAGAAGACAGAGGGCAAAAAAGGGACAAACTCCCCCCATACATCCTTTTATAATGGAATTAACACATTCACAAGCATGGAGTTCTCATGACCTAAACACTTGCAAAAGGACCCTCTTCCCAGGACTATTGTATTAGGGATTAAGTTTCTGATCCATGAATTTGGAGGGACACATTCTGACCACAGTAGTGAAGGGCACGAAGAAGGGCTAGGTCAGGTGTGGTGGCTCACACCTACAATCCTAACACTCTGGGAAGGCAAGGCAGGTGGATCACCTGAGTTCAAGACTTCAAGACCAGCCTAGGCAAATTGAGACCCCATCTCTACAAATAGAAAAACTAGCCAGGCATTGTGGCAGGTGCCTGTAGTCCAGCTACCTGGCAAGCTAAGCTAAGAGATTGCTTGACCCTAAGAATTTGAGGTTGCTGTGATCTATGATACCATGCACTCTACCAAGCATGGCTGAGTGAGACTCTGTCTCAAAAAAAAAAAAAGGAGGGTTAAGAGTATTTATTTCTTTAAATGTAATTAAAACTATCTGAAGCAAATTGGCCATGGTGTCAAATTTATGTGAGAAAAGAAAGGTGTTAATTATTCTCTGCATTGTTTGAAATATTTTATAATTTTATTGATTTAAAATCAGACCTAATCAGTAGGTTGTCTTTCTTCTTGTTTCATAACTCATAAGAACAAGTTACTGGTCAGAAATAAAAATAACTACAGGCTAAACTACTCCAATCAGAGTCTGGTAATACATTTTCTTTCAGGCTTTTATCTGAAAAATGTTATGAAATATCCAAACCCACTATTAGCAAGGTTTGTCTTCAAGATATATTTTGTGAGCAACAATCAACCTTCACTTTGGAGAAGTTTCTCCAAACCTCCTTCTTACTCACAACATCTACTTCCGTCACAACCTCCTTTCTTTCACTGTTTTCTGTAATAGTAAGATCGTCCCAAAAGCTCCAGGAACACAGGAATATGTTCCTCACGTAATCCTCCCTGGTCCCAAGTTCTAATTAGAACAGGCTCATCTGGTGTGATTCTGTTGATAATTAGAGAACTAGGAATTTATTGACACACACACACGTAATAAAAATAAATAATAAATTTTATAAGGCCGTGGGAGGCAGGGCAATTTTGAAAGCTTTTAAAATGACTGTAGACGTGCATACATGTCAGTACCAATATCCTTCACATGTCTTAGCTTTGCACTACCACAGCGTCATTCAGCAAGCAATCCCGAATTCATTTGCACTTCACCTCACCAGTGCACACCAGTTTGGGTGCTGTTTACGGCTCAGATAATCTCTCTGCTTTTCTCCTTTCATCTTCCCTTCCTTTTGCCTACTTCAAGTTCAGGGTGCCTGGGCATCTCTCCCTAGTCGGAACATTCTCAATCCAAGGCAATGTTTATAAATTCAGATATAATTGGTTGACCTGTGAAAATTTTTCTTTATGTCCACTTTAAAATCCATCTCATCTCAAATAAGTTAGATGGGTTATATGATCAGTGGCTGACTGAACCATTGTGTTCGTTGTGTTGCCATCATGAAGTTCTTCCATATCCTTTGACAGCGGGCCCACCAGATTTTCATATAAAGAATGCTTCTGAATCTGTGAACAGTTTTGAAAGAAAATATATGTAAAAATTCTTACTGACTCATAAATCAGAAGGGAATAAATGCATAACCCTTTTATGTACGAGATTTAACTTCTAAAACAACCTTTAGGGAAAGTAAGTGAGCTACTTTAATTATTCAGAATATTCCTTTTCTAAAACGTCATTTCTATATTTGGATGAAAAAAAATAATGATTTTTAGATCTGGGCACTCCAATTACGATTTCTATGTAAATAGATGGTTTTTCAGTTTGCGAATTAACTAGGCTGGTTTTTAATTCTGGTCTATAGATCATAAGATCAGTGAAAACGCTTGATCTGTGTGTATGTAGTGCTGCTGCTGGGAAGAAATCAGTCATCATGAATATTCATGGGCCACTACCAAGGCTACATCAGACGGAGATGGCGAAGGAGAAAGAGAAATGGTCCGTCAAATCTGAAGAAAAGCCTTTTCTGTGATTTATGAAAAGGAAAACTATTGGACCTGATGCACTACAAGATTTTATGTCTTTTATCCCAACCCATGAATAACTTTTTTCCTCTGCAATATTCCAATTTGAATTTTCCCTTTAATAAAACAACTTTCAAGTATCAATGATATACAAATGCTTTATATATAATTAGTATTAATGATACTTAGTTATGATGACTGACTTATAAAATATCAACAATATTTAAATATTTAAGTTAGTAAGTCCACTATAAGAAAGAATTGCTACCTGACTGCCTTTCCGATACTATTGTGCCTACTACTTTCCAGTCTTTTTTTTTATTAGTCTGTGTTACCCAATGGCCTCAGTTTTCAGCATTTACCCAATGTCCTTGAAGTACTTTCATCAGTATCGAGTGAAAGTATGGAAAAGAGAATATATTTGGCTATCTATCTACTTTTGTCTTTAATGGAGTAAGCACCTATTTAGTACAGCACAATTCACAATTGCAAAGATGTAGAATTAATCCACATGCCCGTCAATGCATGGGTGGGTTAGTAAAATGAGGTATATGTATACCTTGGAGTACTATCCAGGCATAGAAAAATGGTGAACTAATACCTTCTGTAACAACCTGGAGGGAAACGGAGACCATTCTCCTACGTACAATACTGCAAGAATGGAAAAACAAACACCACATGTACTCACTATTAAATTGGAACTAATGGATCAACACTTATCTGCACATATGGAAGTAAAACTCAACAGGAATCAAGCAGCGGGGATGGGGGAGGTGGAAATGTATAAAATCACACCTAGTGGGGATGGTACACACTATCTGGGTGAAGGGCACACTTCTAACTTGGACACAAAGTCTGTAAAACAGCAATTCACATAGCCAAAACATTTGTATCCCCATGATATTCTGAAATAGAAAAAAAGAGAATAAAATCTAATTGCATAAACTGAATATCATGCAAAATACTATCCTTATTCAAACTTGTCCTTCATTTATCTTACTTACCTACCACCTTCAGCATATAATGAAAGTGCAGCCACAAAATCAACTTAGAAAGGAGAATTACCTGGCCTAACTGCATAGATTTATTTAATAGAAAGGTACTTTCCTGTACAGACATTTATATGCTATCTGCAAGAACTTTCAGGTCTTCATTTTATATTTTGCCAGCAATTGATTTATTATAGGAAAAAAGATTCAATCTTTCCTCATTCTCAGCAAGAAGTGTCAGCAGTACGATTTTTTTTGAAAAAAAGAAAAGATAGACTTTATTTTGTGTGCTCAAGTAGGAAGTTAGCATCTGTGGTTTGAGCCGCATTTCCCAGGTTACAGTATTTATCTTCTGAATAAGCTGTCATTCTTCCACCTCTGTACCTATTTCTGCTGCCCTGTAAGATTTCTGGCCAATAATACCGCTCTAGAAACCACCATCTTTTGACCCTAATTCTCTCTTCTCCTCTTACATACATTTTTGTCTTAGGTCTGACTCTCAAACTGGAACACCAGTTCCTTTGGGCAGTTTACTCTTTCTTTCCTATTCACTTTTGTTTTTCCGCAGCCTGGCACTTAAAAAATAATTTTTGTCTGGCTGACTGAATATTGCAAGAGCCCCAAATGACTCAAATGGTTGTCTTGGTGTCCCAAGTAGACTAGTAGATCCTTGCCCAATAAATATGCCAGCCAGCACTTTAGTGTCTTGGTGAGTTTCTTAAAACCTCACTCTTAAATACAAACACACCCGCCTTTTGAGAAAAACATCAACATAAAAGACACAAATAATTTTTTAAAGAAGAAACTCCATAAAGAGAAATAATGTAAAGAGAAGACAATTATAATGAATAATCTCAGAGGAATAGAAAAAGCATTGCAATCATAAAACAAGGTTAAGGTGCTCCAGGTCAGAAAGAAAATTCTGACAATAAAGGACACCGGAGATTTTTATAAAAAGAATAAAATCTTAAGTTTTAACAAAAGGACTGTTACAATGTTTACTTTGGATATTTCTTCCACAAGGTTTGAAAACAAAGGGACTTGAACAATAGGAAGACAACCACTAGGAATTACAGAGAGAATAGAAAATAGAACTATCAAAGAAATAAAATAATTCAACAAATTTTAAAAAATAAAAAATAAAAGGTCTACTGAGAATCACATAGGCCCTTTTTACCCTTCTATCCCTTCTGCAATGTAGGGACACAGCAACCAAGCAGAGACTAGGCTTCACCGGGCACTTAACTTGCCAATCTAGCCTCCAGAACTTTGAAAAATAAATTTCTGTTCTTTACAACTCAAAAAAAAAAAAAGAAAGAAAGAAAGAAAATAATTCCCACAATTGAAGAATACAGTCTCTTTCTTTCCTTTTTTAACCTGAGTTTTCAAACTGAACTGAAAGATTACATCATATTGTTTTTTTGTTTTTTTGTTTTTTATTAAATCATATCTGTGTACAATAATTCAGTCATGGGGTACAGTGTACGGGCTTCAGATACAATCAGAGATATATTTTTGAGAAAATATTTTAATTGAAGATTGTGGGTGTGGCTGAAAGAAGACTCAAGTCATTTCAAATCACAGAGGGCTAGTTTTCCTAAAATACATGATGAGCTGGGCATGATGGCGCACGCCTGTAATCCTGGCATGTTGAGATGCTAAGATGGGTAGATTTCTTGAGCTCGGGAGTTCGAGACCACCCTGAGGGAGAGTGAAACCCCTTCTCTACTAAATATAGAAAAACTAGCCAAGTGTTGTGGCAGGCACCTGTAGTTCTGAGAGCCTAAGGCAAGAGGATAGCTTGAACTCAATAATTTGAGGTTACTGTGAGCTATGATGCCACAGCACTGTACCCACAGTGACAGAATAAAACTGTCTCAAAATAAGACTGGGCAAGGTGGCTCATGCCTATAATCCTAGTACTCTGGAAGGTCAAGGCAGGTAGGTCTCTTGAGCTTATGAATTTGAGAAAAGCCGGAGCAAGAATGAGACCTTGTCTCTAAAAAATAGCTGGGTGTTGTGGCAGGTGCCTGTAGTCCTAGCTACTCAGGAGGCTGAGGCAAGAAGTTTGCTTGAGCCCAGGAGTATAAGGTTGATGTGAACTATGACATCATGGCACTCTACCCAGGGTGACAAAGTGAAACCCTGTCTAAAAATAAAATAAAATAAGTAATGAATTTAATCAGAAAAGTCTGACATACTAAAGTGTCCTTATACTTGTTCTACTTTCCCAAAGGTTTTGAATTCCACTTCTCCACTTCTTCCTTTGTTTTTCTCTTTGATATTGAATCCTGGACCTTTCTGAGAATCTAGGGAAAAAAGAGATGAAATTCTCCCTGGGCAAATGTGCATGTTCATAAACTCCTGTGTACAATGAAGGGGTTCAACTTCAGAAATCCTTCCATGGACATTTGAGGTCTCCCTGCACCCAAATGACAGCCCCTGGCCCTTTGGGAAGCTGCTGAGGTGGCCCTTCACAGGCTCCCCTGTGGATTCAGTTTCTGGGTTCTGCTCCAAGTTTCTGTTATACGCTGTGCCCTGGCTTCTAGCCCACAGCATTGACAATGCTCTGCACATTTCCTTATCTAAAAAAGCAGCAAACAAATGCTGAAATGCTTAGGCAGAGCTAAGTTTTTCTCTATTTTTCTTGTCACAGGATTTTTCAGTGTCATCAGTAAGCAAAGCTTCATCTCTGAGAATTGTTTGGGAGCTTTGGCTAAGGATTATTCAGGAGCCAATCAGCACTTTGGCATGATGTACCTTGGACTCGCTGTCTCGAGTCCATTTGTATGCAGGGAGCAGAGTGCTATTGCTTGCCAAACTTTGGATTAGTTTATTTACTAATGAGGCAGCACTGACAGTTCACTTCCAGCAGCCAGCACACCATGCACAGCAGTTTAATTTTAAGATGTTCTATGAAGTTCTGAAGAAGAGAGCATCAGAGCACCCCAAGTTTAGTGAGAGGGAGGATTGGAAAAGCAAAGATCAGTGAGGTGTGAAGCGAGCTCTTGTTGGGCATGAGCTGGATATGCCAGGCTCTGTACGGGGGCAACTAAAAGTCACTCAGCCACTCTGAAGTGAAGCCATTACTATTTTACAGGTGAGAATATAGTTTAGCAAAGGATAAATCTTATTCTGAAGGGGCCATGTGACTATTTGGGAGGAGTGAGATTGCATCTGTGGTGAGTTGGAGTGGCAGCCTGGGAAGGTGCCTAAGAGGACAAAACCAGGGTCCAGTTTGCCTGTCTACAGGGAACCCAGTCGGGGTGTTGGGGCCATGTCCGGGCCCCCCAAGGCAGGGCTGCAGGAGCACAGAGGGGTACTGTGGATCCCAGTTCTCAGGCCAAGGGCACAGCCAGGAGCAACTTTGATTGGTGGATCTGAGAGTGGGTGGCAGACGGGGGAAAAGATCTCATTGTATTTTTAGTCACTTGAGAGAGGTGTAGGTGTGGTCACTCCTCTGTGCCTGGAAATCAACACACACTTAGAAACTGGGCCAACACACTTGTTAGTGTAGGATTGGCAAAAACTTTCAATTCGTATAACACAATATCTGCAAAGTATAATAAAGTGAAGTGCACTAAAATGAGGTATGCCTACACTGCAGACACGATTAAAATACCAGTCAAAAGTGACACAGTCACAACCAGAGTGAAAAAAATGTCTACAAGGCTAGAAAATTAAGTTCCTGGTCACCTTCCAGGTACGCCCCTTGGGCATTGGGGGACAGTAGTGACATTCTGCAATGAACGAGGTATGTAGCATTTTTTCTAGAATGAGTTTACAAATGTAATTGTCCAACTCAAAATCGAGAGAACAATATATGAACAACACTAAGTAATAATATGAATACCTGAATAAAATAATTGGCAAATGCAATATCAGTACTCAACGCATAGTATGTAGTCATGTTAAACACAATAGAATATTTACCATAAATAATACTGTATTAGGTGAGAAAGGTAAATTAAAAAGTTTTAAAAAGGAAAATAGCTTATATATAATATGTACTTAAGCAATGTCATGAGATCAGTAATTATAATAAAGAGAGGTAAAAACAAGTATGAACTGTCACTCCCTGCCAACATTGGAATTGGAATTAATAAACAACAACAACCCCCCCAACTTAAAAAGGAAAAAAATAAAATGAACAACTTTTTAAAAGTTAGTAAAACTATGTCATTTTTTTCCATATCATCACTTGGGGAGGGTGAAGCTAAGATACATACAGAGGCAGGATACTATAGTGGCTTAAAGCAAACCTAAAGAAAGCAAAGGTAAGGAAGAGCCAAAACAATAGCAAAAGTTAATAAAGCAGGAAACAACAAACAAAAAACTTGATCAATAAAAGAAAAACTGGTATTTTGAAAGGACCAGCAATAGGGATTAAATCTTTGTGAAATTTATTAAGAAAAAAAGTAACATAATATAAATAATATTAAAAATGAACCTGGAATGTAGGCATGGTTTTTAGAAGTAGACAATTTTATGCCAGTGTTATACCCATTTGTAGATAATAAAATTGAGAAACGAAGAGTATAAGTAGGTCCTCTAAGGACACAGAGCATTCAATGATAGCACTATAAAGACTTCATACATTCATATGCCAAAATCGAATAAATTATAATGTGAAGAAACATGAGTAATAGAAAGATATAGTATATCATGTTCACAAGTAAAATACCTAAATTTTTAAATTTTTTCCAATTTAACTTATAAGTTTAACATTCTAATGAAAATTCAAAAAATGTTTTTTATATATACTGTCAAGCCAATATTAAAAGTGATCTAGAAGAGTAAATAACCAAAAGAATAGGACAGAAAGTTTTTACAAAAAGAAACTGTTGGGGCCTGCTGTGGCACCCCATCACCCCAGGAATAAAAACAGCCAGGACATGGATTGAAGGTATATGCCTGCAAGAGGTGAGCTTCCCGTATTTCCAGGGAGAGCCCTGAGCAACCTCTGCTGTGGCCTTTTATTCAAGCATTATACAATAGGGGTGGGGACCCATGTACTAGGATCACATGCTTAATGATCACTACTTGCTTTCCCCATGGGCTCGACTCCCACCCTGCTGCACCACAAATGTTCAAAGTATAACGTGTGCTTGCTAACGAGTGACCCATCTTATCTCATGAACGCCTGCGGCTACTTGAGGGCTTGTCTCTCGTCAGCAAAACATCTCCACGCCGGCTAGGAGATTGTCTCACTCCCAGCACCTCCCTAAAGAACTGGTGGCTGCTTCTGTAAGCCTGATGCTCAGTCTCCTACATTCTCCCCACTTTTTCTGTTTAAGATATTCTTGTTCAGGGTAAGGGAGAAACCCCCAGTTGTCTATCTCATCTGTTGTTCTCATTGAGCAGCTCTCCTTCTAGTGAGGTAACAGAATAATTAACAAAGCCACACCAATGAAATCAGTAAGGGCTTTCACAGAAGAACAAAGAAGAGGTTAGCTATACTGTTGAAACTGTTTAGAATTCTAAACACTTTCTTTAGTTACTTTCTTTGCATTATTATTATTAATATTGCTAATATTTCCATGTAGTAATCATCAGTTTTCTTTTCTGAATGTATTTATCTTCATTCATTGTTTATGATGTTTTTGTTTGTAGTCCTTAAACATTGTTATTGTTATTAAATGTTAAGCCTTTTAAATTCTGTGAAGGCAAAAAGTGGAAACCTAATAAACACATGTATATGTAAAAATAAAATAAAAAATAAAAAATAAAAAGTAGAATTCTAATTTTTGTGACAGATTACACTTTTTAAGGCAAATTACTTCCTTCATGCTAAACAATATGGAAATGGTTGATCATGGCAGTAAGAATACTGATCTTACACATTTTATTACCTAACTGTTTGTCTCGGGCTGACCTATAGGATCCTTAATTAATGACACTTCCTTAGGAAGTACTAACCAATGCCCAAGGTTTTAATGTCAGGTGGGGAAAGGGTAGTGTCAATGAGCTCATACCCTTTCCAAGTTGAAGTCTGGAGGAGTAGTGAATAAGTAAAATTCTCTCACCTTTGCTGATGCCAATGTAATTATTGCCAGGAACAAGATGTCTGCTGTTTTACCCTGTTGTGTCATGAAATTTCCAGCTGCTAATGACAGTCTTCTGACTTCTGATGGAGAAGTGGAATTAGTGACACATGCAAACCACCACAAAAACTGATTTTGTTCATAACCTTGTTAGAGTCCAGGGGGGTGGGTGCTGAGCTCACCTGGGCCTAGAGAATGGGGGGCTCCCTGAGGAGTGCGTCCCCATATCAATCCTTCCTTTCTGAACAGAAGCTCTAACTGCTGTTGGGAAAAGGGATGCTGACTGCTCCAAACTACTTCCTACTGAAACTGGATGATGGTATAGGGGGGAAGTTAGAGTTTCCTCAGAGGAAGTTGATCCAGGTAACACAGAGAATGAAAATAATGGTCTCTTGAAAATGCACTTTGATAGTTTATATCTCATAAGGAATTTGTTTTCTCTAATTTGCCAAATAATACAGATCTAGAGTTTGTCTTAATGTTTTCTAATTGTCCTTTTAATATCCTAGTCAGTAGTTAGAGGCTAACACGTCCTATAAATCCAGAAACATTTTTAATGCATTCAAGACAGTTATGCTAGAAATTTCAACTTAGTAGAACCACACCATTAATACCTAACACAATTTCTCTCAGCTACTAATTATAGTATCTAATTTATAATAGAATAGTTTAAGTCTCCTGTTATGTTTAAATATTATCAAACTTAAATTATGTTTAGCATAAGACTGGAACTTCCAAGCCAAAATATTGCAATAGATTGTATAAACAAGCAACATTAGTGTGATTTGTCATCCATCAACTAATTAGTAAATCAACATTTACAGACATATAATTAGATGTTACTTAGAAAATCCTTAAAACTGGTGAGGTCTCTTGCTCATGTCGAGGTTTGATCCAGCAGGCAGACAGCCACTGCTTCTCTTGCTGTTCTGTAATGATATAAGCAAAATCTCAACCCCAATGTAGCACATTATCAGGTTAGGGTTCAGACATTTCAGGTTTTCCATAGGAAATTGGTTGTTTAAATTCCCATAGTCATATTTTTTGCCCTTTGGCCCTGGGTTGGGCGTGACTGACAGTTTTTCTGCTATGAAGGTGCTCCATTCCTATCAAGCTGAAAGCAGCATTCATTTGCCCAACAGAATACTTAGGGCAGACACCTGAGGGTTTACATTCTTCTTGATGAGAGTTTGCCTTTCTCATTGGTATTCTGATTTCTTTTCTTTTTCCAACATTCTTTTCTCATATTGCCTAGCTCCCCACAATTTTAGTGATTTTAACTGTGAAGCTAATCAACCGATCTTCTGATGATTTAATTCGAGTTCTGATTCTTTTAGGTAAAACACTCTTTTTTTGCTGTTTGCTAAAGGTCCCACTGATTCTGAGTGTCTTGGTTTCCTTTTTACTGTTTGTTGAATGTTCTCCGTACTTTGTAGGAGTTCCTTTGGTTTACCAAATGAGATCTCACAATTTGACAGACAAACACAGACACATCACCGAGACAAACAAAAGGACTCCACATACACACTGTTGTTTGCCAAAGGTCTCACCGTGCCGTATGAGTCCTCCTTTGGTTGCTTTCCCAACTGTTTGTCAAAGGTCTCACTACTTTGTATGAGTCTTCCTTTGTTTACTTGCCCTACTGTTTGTCAAAAGTCTCTTTACTTTGCATGAGTCTTCCTTTGGTTACTTTTTCTCACTGTTTGTCCCCAACTGGAATGGGCCAAAGGCCACACTTACTTCAAGTGTAGTTCCCCCCTTTGACTAAAAGAGACCAAAGGTCACACTTAACCCAAGCACTGCTTCCCCTTTGGCTGAAAGAGACCAAAGGTTGCACTTATTCCAAGTGCAGCTCCCCCTTTGGCTAATACTCCCTATTGCCATTTGACAAATGTTTTACTTACTCCGAGTATAATTTCCCCTTTTGGTCCGTGACCCAGTCCAGATCCTGCCAGATCCTGCCAACTACGCCATTTGTTGGGGCACCCTGTGGCACCCTGTTACTGCACTAATAAAAACAGCCAGGACACGGATTGAAAGTACATGCCTGCAAGAGGTGGGCTTCCCATATCTCCAAGGAGAGCTCTGAGCAACCTCTACCGTGGTCTTTTACTCAAACATTAAACATCAGGTGTGGGGAGCCCATGTACTAGGATCATGTACTTAATGATTGCTACATGCTCTTTCCCCATGGGCTTGACTCCCACCCTGCTGCACCACAAATGTTCAAAGTATAACACTTGCTTGCTAAAGAGTGACAGATCTTATCTCATTAGCACCTGCAGCTGCTTAAGGGCTTGTGTCCAGGCAGCAAAACATCTCCATGCCGGCTAGAAGAGTGTCTCTCTTCCAGCACCTCCCTCAAGAACTGGTGGCCACTTCTATAAGTCCAGTGCTCAGTAAGAAACAATAATTTAAATAAATAGGATGCATAGTACTTAAAAAGTGTGATATTGGCACAGAGACACACATGTAGAGAGATGGATTGGAGTAGGTAGAGAATCTGATGAAATTGTTATTCTAACTTTGAAATGTGATGTGCATGTTTGCTGTATCGTATTTCAAAAATAAAAGAAGATAACATCTCATGTTGATATGTTTATGTAGATATATACAGGTTGGCTCCATCTCCCTGAAGAGGAAGTTGGCTGTATCAAAATATATCAAAACAAACTGTATGTTCACTTCCATGGGAGCTTTCCATTTTAGAAAAGTATTCACATCAGACGCAATGATGTTCATTATAGCTTAGTTTGAAATAGAGAAATATTGGAGAGAAAATTAATGTGCATTGAAAACTAAATGTTTTAAAAATAATGTCACATCCATACACTGAAATACTTTTCAATGGTAAGAATGATTGATCTATACTTGCATGCAAATACATGTGCATACACATTCCCAAATGCACATTATTCCTCTATTCTCAGAAACATGAAATGACACCCCAGACATTTAAACATCTTAAAGAACAAAAAAAAAAAATCAAAAAAAGTCTGGAGTCTATATGAAAACCAAACATAGGTGCAGATACTCATCTAAAGACATAGCAGGGATTCTGGAAGAATTTGCATTACAATGGTAACAGTATTTGTTTCTGCAGAGGGTAATTCTATTAGAGTAAGAAGTGAATGAAGATTTTTATTTTTCATTTGTATGTTTCTATGTGAAATATTTGGATTCATGTTGGTATATTCTTTAGGGTATATTTGTTTACAGCCCCAGGAAATATAGTCATCTATTAGACTGGTAAAATTAAAATTTTAAGTGTTAATCACTATTTTAAGTGTTAATATAGACAGCATGATTAAGACTTTTAACTGGGAGAATCGAATCGGAAAGCTCTGCTGAGCTCACTAAATGAATGTGTCTGTGGGCACACAGTCCATGTTTAGGCAAATGAATGAATCAGTAGGATTGTATGACTGAATTCTGGGGAACTAAGCATGGAACTTTTAGAAATAGAATTTCATTAAGAATTTAAATTAGGTGAACCACACTTAAAACAGGAAATTATACCTAATCTATAAAATGAATGCCTCTGTATTCCTATGAGTGTAACAAATCTGTGTCCTCTGAATATAGCAGAGCTTAACATCATAAGGTCACAAAAAATGGCACTAAATACAAAATCTTCTAATAATACAAAATACCAGATATTGTAACATCTATTGGAGTAATTGGTTGAAATGATCTTTTGCAATATCTCCAGTGGGCCCACTGTCGAGCTTTCCTAGTGGTTGACCTGAAATCACCATTTGGGAAGAAGTTGCTCTTAATGTCAATCTCACACTATTACTCCAATATGTGCTGGCTTGTCATCAGGAAAAGGAATGATCCAGAAGTTGGATCCATCATGCTCATTTTGCAGTGTTTTCAGGCTATGAATATAACATGAAGACAAGGAGAGCATGATTTTGACCCAGTCAATGCTACGAAACAAAAGTTGCACACTCAGCAACATGCCAAGCCACCAGACCTGGAAGCAGTAGGGAGAAGTAGATTTAGTGTGTGTTTCAAAGTTCCAGTTTTAATAAGAATATTTCCACAGGAATAAAAAGTAGAGGCTGTCTCGTGTCCTTTCACCTCTATATTTCAGCGTGACTGTGCACAAACTTCTGCGGTCTGAGCACTAATCTGTCCTCCCCTTAAAGCCAGCCTTTTCTATGTTATTTTGGATTAATGGAGTTTGAGAGGTCAACAGTTTAGCTAATGACTAGACCTCAGAATACTAGGCAGAAGTAAATGACTTTGATCACATTTGCTTTGAGAGCCCAGTATAAATTTGTGAGTTATCTACACTAGAAAGCTTTTTGTTTTTTCAAAATAAATTTTATTTTGAAAAGCACAGGATCCAAAGAAAACCTTTTTCTCAATTCTCAAGCTACTGGAGGTGGTATTATAAATTTGACCATGTGCCGGAACACAAAGCGTGGTCCCTGGCTCAGGCTATCCAAGTCACCTGGGAACTTGTTAAAAGTTCAATTACTTGGGCCCTCTCCAGACTCACTGTGTCCTACACTTTGTAGGTGGGACCCAGCAATCTGTCATGTCACCAAGACTCCAGTGATTTTCTTGCATGCTGAAGTCCAAATTGAAATGTTGGTGCTTCTCTTCTGTAACCCATGTGAACTACTGCCAGGAACCAGCCTAGCCAAGTTATTAGGAACCTGGGAGTAGACGGGCATGGGACGGAAAAAAGAGAAGCAGAAAATAGCAGGATCAGGAGGACCTTCCCTCAATAGGAAAAGGCAATTTCAACTTTATTGCACAGCTTTTATATACAGTAGCTTGAAGGCATGATATTGTCATAATTGCATAACTTGATTAAAAGCAGCCTAAAAGCAGAATAGCATTCTCAGCAGTCCGAGATGACCCAAAGGGTGTGTCTCTATTCTAATCTAGTTCAAGAAGCAGCCATAATAGGAAACAGCTGGGGCCAGGTTGCATTGGTCTTTGATTCAGACCTGGTTCCTCAAAACTGGGGGACCTTGCCTCCCAGGAGGTTGGCTCCTAACAAACCACATAAGTAACTGAAAATTATCTACCAGCTTCACTAAAAATGGTTAAAGCAAAACAGTTGGAATTAATGTTAGTAATTTTTTAATTACGTATTGAAAATATCACTTCAGTGAGCAGTCAATATAAAATATTAACATATCTTAAACACTCTTCTGTTGGTGTTCCACCTTTGAAAGCCAGTGTATTCTGTATTTTCAGCTCATTTCTATTTAAACCAGCCCCATTTCAAGTTCTTAAGAACTATATGTGGCTGGTGGCCACTAGGTTGGGTAACAGACTGAGATCTAGGGGAAGTCACAGACTTTATTTGAGGGAAACAGAGGCCTCAATTGCACATTTTATTTTGAACCACCAGTGTCGAATAGACTATTTATTAGAGTGGCAGAGGCCCAGGCTCAGCTATCTCTCACGAGGCACATTTGGTCCAGGGGCAAACTGCAGTAGATTACAATCCACCCTAGAAGAAGATCTAGGGGATGTCTCCTCAGGCTTGAGAGTGAACAAGAATAAATACTGTTTCCTTCCAGATAAAGAGATGAGAGAGTGTTGGGGACACCAGGAATATGTGTGAGAGGCCAGACACAGATGCCAGGGTCTACTGAACCCTTGAATCATAGTTTTCTTGAGTGATGTGGGAGTGATCAATATCACTTGTGGGGTTGTTGAAATTATGTGTATATGATACAGCCCTTTGTGACCCCCGCACTATGTTGAGTAGTGTCTGGAACCCCTGTCTGTGTAGTTTTTGTTCAAATCCTATCAGGCCTTGTTTCTTCTGCATTTTTTAAAATCATAGCTTGAAGTCTTTGATGTGGGCTTCTTGGCAAGGGCCTTCCCGTGGCCTCTGTGCGTTCTTGGGTGATCTGAGCAGTGTTGGCCTGAGGTAGGGGCAATGGAAAAATATTTCATTCTTGAAAACATCAAAATCCTTCCTGCTATTTATTGAAAAGGGTATTATGCGTCTGTTTCTTTCTCTGTCTCTCTTTATGTATGTTTCTAATTTTTATTCATGTAGTTTGTCTTATATTTATGTAAAAATAGGAAATTTTGAGAATTTTAGGTATCCTGTTTCCCCTTTCCCTTCTCTGGACTTTTATTCTATCCATCCTGAGTTGAATTTGTTCATTTGAAATGAGACTTTTCTGTCTTTAAGAAAAATATTCTATATTTGTTTCATTGATGACTACAGTTAATTACACTAATTAGCAGCATTCTACCTGCTTAGCTTTATTTACTTTTTATCTCTATCAGGAATAGACCACCCACATTCATGATATTTTCATTTCTCCAAATTGTGTAATTGATCTTATTCATCATCATAAATAAGGTTCTCTGAAAATCTGTTCATGTAGAGGTATTCGCGTTCTCTCTCCCCCTACTCTCCACCTCACACTTTGGGTAACAGCCTTTATTCACATATTAAAGTTTTGTGATAAAGAAGCCCAAAGCAAACCTGTTTTTTAGGAAAAAATATGCTCCTTCATTTCGATCTCTTTTTCTCTCATTTTGAAAGTTCATTATTTTTAGAATTGAAAGACGTTATCAGCATTTGTCTTGACCCTGGGTTTATATTTGTTTATTTTTATTTGAGGCGTGGTTATCAACTGCTAGAACTTTCAGTTTCTTAAACATATTCTGTTGATCACTGTTTCTGCTCTATTTGTTCGTTCTCCACCTTCATGAACTTCTACAGTTTGCATATTGGAGATTCGTTCTCTCTCCTTCAGGTTCCATGGGAGAGATGATGAAATGTTAGTGTTAACATTTTACAGCTCGGCTCCTATGGCTCCGTGGGCTAAGGCGCCAGCCATGTACACCTGAGCTGGCGGGTTCGAATCCAGCCTGGGCCCGCCAAACAACAATAACGGCCGGGCGTTGTGGCGGGTGCCTGTAGTCCCAGCTACTTGGGAGGCGGAGGCAGGAGACTCGCTTGAGCCCAGGAATTGGAGGTTGCTGTGAGGTGTGATGCCATAGCACCCTACCCAGGGTGACAGCTCAAGGCTCTGTCTCAAAAAACAAAAACAAAAACATTTTACTTCTTTTTTCCTGATTATAAAAAATAATAAAATAAATTTAATAATTTTATATTTATAAAATAAATATAAAAATAAATATAATATAAAAAATAAATATAAAATAAATATAAAAATATAAAACAGCACAAGTAGTCCCACTATGCTGAAACTTTGAAATATATATTTGAATATTTTGAAATATATTTTTCTAATTTTTTAATCCCATAATTTTTTTACATAATAGTATGCCATATATAAATGTTTTCACTGTTCTTTTGTCCTAAATATCACATTATAATAATTACCCACTATATTAAAATTTTATCAGATTAGGATTTTTAATTGTTAAGTAGATTATGAAGCAGACATTACTCTAATTCTGGAATTGAGATTTTGTCCAATTTTTCTACTAATAGTAACAATGTGATACATATACTTGTGAATGTTTGTTTTATGAATATTCTCTTGTTACAGATTCCAAGAAGATGAAGATAAGCATTAGTTATTTAATAATATGAATTCTCCATTCTTAATTTTTGTAGTCAAGAAATTTTTGCAGATTTACATGAGTGGAATATTTTCTGAACCCTTTCTTTGTATATTTGAGAATCCTTTTTTTCTCATTTTCATGTATAAAACATCACTCAGTTGTGTTGAAAATACTTGGATCACATCCGTTATCCTATTAAAACCCTTGCAATGTGTCATGGTTGTCTTCTTACATTTAGAGCTGAAGAGAGGTCTGATTTTTCTTCCTTTGTAGGTAACTCTTTTATTGGTTAGTGCCTGGATGAATTTGGAATGTTTTTCTATGTTCTTAAAATTCAAAAATTTTCCAGGCTATGTTTGGCTGGGATAAACTTTTTAATTATTTTCCCTGGAACTTGGGGATAGTTTTTGATCTGCACACTCAGATCATTTTCCAGACAAGAAAGATTTCTGAGGATGTTCAAAGTTGGGGTAGGTTTGAGTCTGGTGTCTTCAAAGTTGTCTTTGAAGTAGCTCTACCCTTTGGTTATTCAGGCTCAAATCTCAGAGTCATCCTGCTATTCCCGCTAATCTACAGCAACAATTGTTTCTTTTTTTCATCACTGTGTCTAGAATCTCACCTGTTCTTATTCCACCCTGGCTGTGCCCTGGTCTAGCTGATATCACCCATTTCTAGATTCCAACAATCATTAATCTCCTGTTTACCTCTGCCTACAATCTGTTTTTAACACAGTAGCCAAAGTGATCCTATTAAAACCTAAGTCAGTTTTTATTATTGCTCTGCTCAGAGCCTTCCACTGGTTCTCTGTTTCACCTGCAGAAATATCCAAAGTCCTAACCTGCATCCAGAGACCCGGTGCAGAACAGCCTACGAGATTGCCTCTCAGCTCTCTACTCATCTGCAATGATTTCCAAACACACTCCTGCCTTTTTCCTGGCTTGCTCTTCTTCCAAGAATCCCCTTAGTTCAGACACTGTTCTTTCACCACCTTTAATACCTTGCTCAAATGTCACTTTCAGTAAGGCCTTCTCTGGCTACCATATTTAAAATTACAGTTACTTTCCTAGAACTCTTGAATTCTCTTTCCTTTTTCATTTTCTCACAAGAGTTTTTAGCTTTTAATATACCATACTTATTTCTTTTGTTTGCCTGTTAGTACTTAAGCTCTGGGAGAACAGGGATTTTTCCTGTATTGTTAAACAGAAGCATCTTCTGCCACTTAAATTGCAACTGGTAAGTGGTGGGTGCTCCAGACATATTTATTATATTAATGAGTGGGAAGTTGTTGAGCCTATGTCATGAGCTGTATATTTAGATAGAAACGTAGATATTGCATGTTACTAAATATTTGTCTTTTAAAATCTGGTATTCTACTCTTTTTTCTTCCTCTCCCCTAAGTAAATAGTACATTTTAACACCAAATGCATTTTCTTCTTTGTGGTGTGTGTGTTTGTGTATGTGTGCATGTACACCTAGATCTAATTATTTTGGTATTTGTTGGAGCTTTTATGGGCCAACTCTTGGAAGCGCTGTTTCTGACTACACACCTTAGATAGATTTGCCACTATGGGATGATAGTTTGATGACACCGATGCATTTTCTAAAGGTCATTCTTCTGCAGAGGCAAAGGCAGAGGAAGGCTGGAGAACCAGTCTTCCTGTGCTCTTGAAACGTGAAGTGTACTATCTTTCCATATCTAGAAAAAGATTTATTGGAAAAATAACTCAAAATATGATCTCAGGAGAGCATTATCTCTGAGAAATTAGTAGCCTCTGTTCTTCTTTTTCCTCCCGTCCACAGCCATGACTCCCCAAAAGCTAATGCCCAAATGCAGTAAGACATTGCATCCACGTTCCATTTCTGGCCCAGCTGGTAACCCCAGGCAGAGTGTTAACCTAGAGCAAAGACCTGACAATTGGTGGAAACCTAAGCTGGTCTTGCACGGGAGAATAAACGTTCCTTCTGAAGTCCTGTCATGCATATTTACTGTCATTATTACAAGAATTAGAATTGCTTTGTTGAGTTCATGGAGAGAAGGCATTCTGTTAGGGCGCTCCCTAACTCTTCTAGCTTCCCAGGGACTTAGATTAATGCTTCTTATTTATCACTGAAAGCAAGCATCTATGTTCCTGGAAAAGAGGGAATTTTATGTAATTGTAGAAATGATTAACTGTATCTAGTAGATACTAGGATGGATCATCCGGATATCTGCAGCTCCCAGGAGTTGAACGCATTGATGGTGAACAGTTGAGTCTGTGTAATCTGCATCTGGTGTATGTGCCACAGATGCACACCACAGGGAAGAAAGTGTCCTCCCCTGGAAGTTTCTTTCCTGAAGAAGTTTTCCCTCCCAAAGTTACAGACACTCCTCACAGTTTCACACTTCCAAGGGTCTGTATAGAAAATCACCATAAAATTATGGAACATTTATTGGAAATATAAATACAGCAAACATTTGGAACATACTATTAGGAAGACATTATTTATAATAGTTTAAAAGGATATTATGTACATGGGAATACAACTAAAGAGTAGATGTGTAAGATCTCTACAGGGGAAGCCATAAAACTTTATCAAGACATCTAAAGTAACAAGCCTGTGAGGTAAGAGAAGAAACATACCTTGTTGAAATCATCACTCTGCATTTCTGTTGTTATTCTTGAGAATTATCTTTTGTTTAGGAATAATTTTCATTTCCTTCTCTGTAAAATGTCTTTTTAACTTTATAAGATCCAGTTTAGTTTGGATTATGTCCTATTGATTTTAGATCTTGAAGGAGGCCCACCTCTCATCATGGTGATATTGCAAAATACACCACCATGTGTACTTCAGCTTTCTTAATTTGTCTCTTTCCTCTTCACATTGAGTTGTTTTTTAACTATGCATAAATTAATCACTTATTTTTGTAGTAAAATTTGTTAGTATTCATTTTTATGACATCTGGATTTCATGCCTTACTCATAAATGGCTTCTCTCAGACATCATTAAAAATATAAATATGTTACTCCCTCTTAGTACTTTTTGTTTCACTTCTCAAGTTTAATAATATGACCCAGCAGGTATTTTTTGGATGTCAGTTGTGAGATATTCTTCTCTGAAATATTTATGTAGCTTTCTGAACACCATTATTAAGATTCCCCCCCACTCTTTTGAAATGTCATCTTTATTATTTACTAAGAGTGTCTATGTATGCACATCTATGTTTAGATTTTCCCTTACCACCTATTTCAAAGATCTTTTTATCTATTGGTGCAGTGCCGTATTGTTTATTTTAGACACTATTTTAGTATCTTGTAAGGAACAGGTATTATTACTATCCATATTGCATAGAGTTTATGGATTATTTGTGTACAATAGATTTCCTTATCATTTTCACACTAACTCTCTCTTTAAGGGGTGCATAATTTTCTATTCCTGTTGACTTTGGAATTAGACATGTGGTTTGCTTGAGTGGATAAAACATGAGTGGATATGAGGTGCCCCATGACCTATTAGCCTTTGTAGAAGCACCCCAGTTTCTTTTGTTTTTTATTAAATCATAGCTGTATACATTAATGCAGTTATGGGGTACAATGTGCTGGTTTTGTATGCAATTTGAAATACTTTCATTAAACTGCTTAACAGCCTTCCCTGCATTTTCTTAGTTATTGTGTTAAGACGTTTATATTCTATACTTAATAGATTTAACATGTACCCTTGTAAAATGCAGCATAGATGTGGTCCCACCAATTACCCTCCCTCTATGCATCCTCTCCCTTTCCTTCCTCCCCCTCCTGTTTCCCATTCATATTAAGCTGTAGTTGGGTTATAACATTCGTATGGAAGTGTGGATGTTTACAAATTGGTTTCATGGTAGGGCTGAGTACATTGGATACTTTTTCTTCCATTCTTGAGATACTTTGCTAAGAAGAATATGTTCCAGCTCCATCCATGTAAACATGAAAGAGAGAAAGTCTCCATCTTTTTTTAAAGCTGCATAATATTCCGTAGTGTACATATACCACAATTTATTGATCCATTCATGGGTTGATGGACACTTTGGCTTCTTCTATGACTTAGAAATTATGAATTGGCCTGCAATAAGCATTCTGGTGCAAATATCTTTGTTATAAAGTGATTTTTGGTCTTCTGGATATATACCTAGTAGAGGAATTGAAGGATCGAATGGCAGGTCTATCTTTAGATCCCTAAGTGATCTCCAAACATCTTTTCAAAGGAACGTATTAGTTTGAATTCCCACCAGTAGTTCAGAAGTGTTCCCTTTTCTCCACATTCCAATTTTGGATTTATCCCAAAACTCTTTGAGAGAATGATCTGTTTTTGCTCTCCAGTTCTCTTCCTCTTTGAACATTTGGGAGTGTTCAAAAGCTTTGTCTTCAAAGTCAGAAATCCTTTCTTCTGCCTGCTTCATTCTGCTACTGAGGGATTTACTGTATTTCTCATATCTTGGAGGGCTGCAACTTCTTTTCTCAATGTGTCAAAATCTTTGGGGAAGAATTCATTGAATTCTTGAAACAACTTTTGAATTATTCCCAGAAATTCTAATTCCAACTTTATTTTCATTCTGTTAATCTTCTTTACCATCCAAATTCTAAACTTGATTTCTGACATCTCAGCCATTTGTTTATGAATGGGCTCTTCTGGTGTGTCGGCCTTATCATTCCTTACGGGAGTTGATCTCCTCTGATTATTCAAGTTGTAAGAGTTTTTCTGCTGATTCCGCCCCATGATTGTTTTTCACCGTTTGGATAGATGAGTAGATAAGGTGAAATTAGACTGGGGGCTCCTGGAGTTGTGATTAACTGGCCCTGTGCCCAAGAGCTAGAACTGGTGACTGCTGCTTTTCCCCTATAGCTTTGCAAAGGACCCATAAGTGCTACAGCCTGAGACAGTGGAGACCTGCTTGTTGTGGTGGGGCTAGGTGGCTCTGTCTTGTATTCAGCTGGTTTCTGTCCAATCCTAGTGAATCAGTTACTCTGGGTTAAATCTCAGCTATGGAGAAAAACAAGCAACTAAGACTCCCTGCCCCTCCCACAATGGGCAACAACTGGACTGGAAAAGGAAAATTAAACCTTCCCTCAACAATACAACCAGGGTAGCACCTTGGATGGTTCTGGGGTGATTGGCCCAGGTTAAGAGTTCCAAATCAATTGCCCAGTCAGCACAAAGTCTCAAGTGGGAGAGTTCAAAAGGTCTCCAGCACCTAGATAGCAGGGGTCTGCTGGCAGCTCAAGTGTGGCTTGTGGCTTGTTCTGGTGTTCCATGGAGTCAGAAGGGCCACCCAGCAAATGAGTCAGTCTGGGGAGGTTGATGCCTCTATCTCCACCTTGCACTTCTGTCACACCCAGTCCCTGTAACCCCACAGGACTGTGGCCCAGTTCTCTCCAATGAGCAGATGCACTGGTGGTTTGTACCTGCCTGAGTCACAGGGAGATCTATATCTCCTCGGCCAGACCTCCACACTCTGCCACCACCCCCCAGGGGGAGATAAAGCCTGACAGCCTTGGGTGCTTAATGGAAGCTGGGGAGTGTCACTCAGTTCCAGCCCTGCCCCAGATTGACCCACTTATATTCTCATGGAATTTATGTTTCTGTGTGGCTGTATTACACTGCAGGCCAGGTGCTATTAGAATCCACAGAAAGTGTGACTTATTATCACCCTGTGCTGTTGCCCCTGTGCCAATTCTCCTGGAGCTGTGGTCTCTGTCTCCACTGCACTCTGTCTTAGGGCAGGCATGGGTAGAGCTCACAAAGAGCTCTCAGTTCCTGCCCCTCCCCTGAGCTGATGCAGCTGCCATGCTTGTGTTAGTCCCAGCTATGCTCCACTGGGGGCCAGGTGCATCTTGGGCTCACAAAAGCAGCAATCCTGACTCAGCTCTGCCCTGGGAGTATGCCACCTCTGCGTGTGGGTATTCTTGTCTCAGTCCCTGCAGCACTCCACCCAGGCAGATACTGCCTCAGGCATACCCTTTGCTCACAGGGCCCACATTTTTCTTGGCTGCCACCAGAGTAGAGGCTCAGCTCCCTCTGGTTGCTAAGAGAGATGGGAAGTGTTTCTCCAAAATATCACCAGGGGTGTGAACCCTATTGTTCCTGCCTCTGCCTGCCGCTGCTGCCTCCGCTGTGCTGTGCCACAGGGCACCATTTCTCCCTCCCCCATATGGCTCCCTTGCACCATAGTCCCTGCTTTACACTTGTGCTGCTGATTCAGCACAGACTTATAACAGCCCATGCCTTGTCCATACCTCTCAAGGAAATGCCCAAGAGTCTGGACTCTCCAGGGAACAGGCTTCCAGACCTCAGGGTGGGAGTGGAGGGAAGTGCTGGGAGTTCAGAATTGTGGGTAGAGTATATGTTCAGTTTTATGCCTGGTGGGAGTGTGCCATGGCACACTAGTGGGTCCTCTTGGTTTTTAGTGGCTTTCTCCCGTGGAATAGAAAAAGAAGAGATTTGAACGCTGCTTGCTTGTTTGTAGAAAGTAAACTGCAAGCTGATCTCTTGCAGGGAGAACAAGCAAGAACAAGCAACATCCCCTCCCATGGGGGGAGGGGATTTCTGTCTGCTTGGCGATGGATTTTGTACCTATTTTTTGTTTCCTTGGGGTTTCAGTTTGCCTCAGCAGGGGTGATGTGAGCTCTTCAATCTTCTCTCTTGGCTCAGCTCCAAACCATCAGCTTACTTGCTAAACTTCTGCCCTTTATCTCTCCTTCTGGACAGGAGCCTCTGTGGGAAGCTGGCTCCAGTCGGTCATCTTGCCCCCTCCCCCAGTACCCCAATTTCTTCTGCTGTCTGGCTCCTGGCCTCAGTCATGATAAGAGAGGGCCTCAGGTAGGGGCAGAGATTGAGAGATTGTGAAATAGTCATCTGCAGGATAACTTCCCAGTATAGTCTAGTTCATCTTCATTTTTTTTTTTTTTGTTTATAATTTGGCAGTCCCTTTTTGCCTACTTATGATTTCTTAAAACAGATTCTCTTTTCAGATACATTTCTAAAGTATATAGATTACTTCTAAATTGTACGTAGTTTCTATATGTTTTTCATCATTTGAGTTTATCTCTAAATGTTTGTTCTTGGCTGTGCCAGTATTAAATCATAAAATTCTTCCCAAGAGTTCAAAATAGCTGGTTTATTGCCTCTAATTTTTATGGCACGCTGACTTAAGTGGATCCAGCTTGGGATGTGCCCCTACTCTCCAGAAAAGCTTTCTCCCAAACCCACTGCACATGCGTGGGTGGTGAGAGAACACTGGGCTTAAGTTTCCACCCAGCCTCCTCAGACTGCACACCCACTTGCTCATTAGCATCACTGTACAGAATAGATGTCAGGGGGTCAAAGGTGTAGCATGGCTACTTATTTTCTATTAAGGAAATTCATGTTTCTGTGTCCACATTAGATGGGGAATTATATTAATATAACAAAAAATCATGAAGTTACCCACTGGCTTCCAACCTTGCTGCCACTGGAGGATCTAACGCCCTCTCAGTTCCAGTTAGCTGTGGGCGTCTCTGGCTGGGACTGCATTGGCTTCCCCTGCCCCTCTCTGACACTCAGCCTGTGGTCATGCTTCTGCCAGTCTTCTGCCTAGACACATCCAGTCCAGGTCTCCACTATGCATGTCACGCCTGTTCCATGCTTCTGCATCCTCCGGTTGCAGGAAGGGTCACCTGCTCCTACACTTCTGTCTCAGCCCATTAGCCATTGATGGGCTGTCAACCTAAAATAATCAAAAGGCTCGGAATCTAGTTTAAATACAGTTAATTTCAACACAAAGTTTGAGTATGATCAGTTGGAAAGCACAGATTTCAAAGTACGAAAGTCCATGTTTTGAAATGTAATAAGTTTGTGGTCGTTTATATAGACAAAGTTTGTGAACCTTAACAGAATCTTAGCATCATTTTATAGAAGGTTTAATGTAGTGTTACAGTGATCTGATTAGTCAAGGTGGTCTCTGATACTCAGGAAATGTGCATTGAACATCTCACTCCAAATATGTAACAATCATGGGATCTTTTGTTTGCTCTGGTTTGAGTTAGGCACAGGACAGTAAAGGAGGCAGTTAATCTGTAACAAGGATCAGTGATTGGAAGTGGGAAGACGGTTCTATGGTCTCTCCTAGATATTTACAGAGTGAGAACAAAGAAAAGAGTGAAGCTATAATGCAAGAAGCAAAAGTCACAACCACACTCTGCGTGACTCAGATCACAGTTGTATTTTGGGGCTCTAACAGTTTTCAGATATTACTTATTTTTCCAGGGCCAATTTTGTGTTGCATTTTCTACTTATTTCTGAGGGTATAAAGAAAAATGGCCATTTTGATTTTTTCCTAATTATTCTTCCTTTTGGTGTCCTGTGCACAGACTTCCAGCCTGAAGCCATGGAGGTAGACCCATAGGGCCCTTTGAGTGCCAGTCTCATTCTGCATTGAAGCCTCTTCCCCTCTACCTGGGGCCTGAGGTCTATGCCCACAGATTCTTCATCCATGCTGGACCAGTGTTTCTCTTGACTTTGCTAAATCAAAATTAAGTAGATATTTTCTTTTCCCAGAATGATGGAGATGATATAAAACAAGGTAGAAATACCACATCTTATTATTATAATCAAATTTGAGTACTATTGAAGGTTTTAGAATAATTTTTGGTTAGTGTGAATGCTTTTTGACCTGTCAGATGTTCACAATATTATTAATTTGAGGCATCATTGTATGATATAGTGGTAAAGGGATACCACTTCATTAACCTTCCCTCCCCACTGCCAAGGCATCATTATAACAACCTGCGCCTCACGTCTGTGTGATGACGTCAGATAGCATGATGCTTGTCTTTTAAATAAGCATTATTGGAATGTCACCTCATCAATATTTTTCTTGCTGCCAAGATTTCAAATATATGTTGTGTTTAGAGTTTTGCAAGCAGCCAGTGCTCCCATGAGTTAAAATGTACCTCAGTTTTGACATAATTGGAAAAGAAAAATTGGGAATAATTGAACCTATACTAAAGAGATAAAGCCCCATGACCTATAGAATAATTACTTTGTTTGGTATGTGTGTATGTGAGTGTGCATAGTAAATAACTTGTTGTAGCCTTATTAAAGCAATCATAAAAATTCTTGACTGTGCTAAGAAAAGTTCCTATTTTTATTCTTTTAATTCATATTTTTTGTCTCTTTCTTTGCCTATCACACTGTTCTGGCCTTGTGCCAATCTGTTTTGTAAGAGTTCTATCTTTTTATAAGGATTTTCAATACTTCTTTTAAATAAGTGTCAGTCTTTGCTTATGTGTGTGTTTAAGGACTAAATTTTAATTATGATCATCATCAATACTAATTAAAAGAAGTGATTCTCATCAATGAGCATTGTAAATTTTCTCGCAGTTGTTCTGTGGGAGAGTGTCTCATCTAGGTGAGTGACACCATGACTTTGCTGCGTGTCTGCACGTCTGCTGGATGACTCTGTGCCCTTTGATGTCTACCTTTGAAAGTAATGAAAAAGGTTTAAAGTCCCTAGCTTTTCAGTTAGAGGACAATTTTAGATTGAATTAATGCAGAAGTTGACAGAGTAATGGACTCTTCCATATGTCCATTGTAACACTGTTAAACATCTTCCCTAAATTCTTTGACCTGGAGTTTCATTAGGGGATGAGGGGATGATTTTGTACCTGGTCATGATTTCCTTGTCAATAGAGCTATAAGTTTATGGATATTTGCCGCTGCTGTATCTTGGGCACTGCATTATTCTGATATTTCTTTATGCTTTGGGCCTTTCAAAAGGCCTTTCTCTATAGAAAGGGGTATTCTGCCTTCATTACTGGAGAGTCTGTAGAGTGTAACATATTCAAAATTCCTCAGAGGAACTATTTCTTCTGTGATAAGATTGATCACTGTGTGAAGCAGGCTTTTCCATGACTGATGACGTTGAGCTGGTAAGCTCTCTTTGGAGCCTGTCCTCCATCAGCACATTCTTGTTATTGGGCACCCACTGCCACTGATTGATTGATCGAGAGTTAAGTAGGGACAAGGGTGTGTCTGGGAAAGGAAGAAGAACAGAAAAATACATAAAGACATTGCTCAACGAGGCTGGAACTTTGCCTTAGGACACTGGCTTTTCTATCAAGTAGAAGAGGACAGCTGAGCTCTGGAGAAGGGAAAATGGTTTTATTGTTTGCTGGGAACGTGTGGACAGGCTCCAGATATCAGCACCGAGGGGCCACACTCTGTTCCTTAGCAAAGGCCCTCCTGCCCTTCAAGGACAACTAGGCCTTTTTTCTTCAGCATCTTCCCCCATTTCCAGTCTAAGGAAGGTGCCTTAGAGTAACACAACTATGTTTTCCTGCATTCAAGGAAAAGAAGGTCAGCTCTCTAAGGCCACAACCTCTACCCACATGACTGAGCAACAGACACGTATCGTTTTTGCAACTTCTCTTCTTTGGGCTTCCTCACTGTGAATTGTCTGACAGTGGACTGGAAGAAGCTGAAAGCTGTGCCCCACGCACAACTTTTCCGGGACATTTGCCACCTTCAAACAGGAGTGAACACCCAGAGGTTGGCAACCCCTTATCCCATGTTCAGTAAAAGAAATGGTCTTTAGTAAATATTTGTTGAATGAATTACTGAACATGGAATTTAAAATCATGACTTTTCTATTTATAACTCTGGAAGGTTTGTAGGAGGCACCTGTGAGAAATATGTTGTTGATAAGGGATTGGGGAAGGGATTTAACATCATTTAACATCATTGGTCTCTCGTTAAAGAGCACAAGAGCAGGTAAAAGCAAGTGACGAGAACACCGACATTATTGCATAGCAGTCTCCACACCTGTGGTGCATTACTTCTATAAATAACCTCTGGAGAAGTGGCTGCAGGATCTAAGACTGACTGCTGCTGAGATTGCTGCCGAGATGCTTGCTCCTATTAATATTGACTGTGACTTCTGATGTGCTTCGGCACCCCAGACCAGAAGGAGACCTACCCTGAGTTAGCTAGAGCAGCAACCCGCATCCAGACAGGTGAGTGGGCTGGGGCCGGAGACCTAGGGACACGGCCCCCACGAGGCCCTGGGTTGGGGCCAGAGACACAGCATCCTCGGGCCCCAACAAAGGTTATTTGATGTTGGAAAGAAAAAATATCTGAGTTTGATTTTATTTTCATTGATCTAATTTTTCTGCTTTCATGCTTATAAAATTTTCTTCTTTCTCTTCAGTTATAAAACTTTCATCTGGTGTGATCTAGATATTTAATTTTGCTTTAAAAATAATTTCACTGCTACCCAGAATGCTCTTCAGCTGCAGACCGGGCTGTCCACCCCAGGAACTCCTTTTTCCCACTGTGCACTCAGCCTGGCCTGTCTCTCTGGTGCTCTGTGTCTTTTTCAGGAACACAAATTACATGCACTTTTGTGTTCATCATACCCGTTTCCTATCTTCTCACAGATGGTGTTTAGCTCTTTGTCCTTCTTATTCATGAACATGGGGCAGCTTCTCAAGCTTTCTGTCTGCCGACTCAGTTTTCTACAGTGGTGGTCCCATTCATGACTGATGCTGTAGTAGGGTACATTTTCATAATCAAACTTAGGCTTCTCCTAAATGCAAACATTGTTTATCTAATCTGAACCTGTTTTAATTTTCATTTTTCTCTTGACCATATTTCTTTCAGTGGCTGTCTGTAGGCTTTGCCATCTCACACTTCATACCTTTAAAAAATATATGTTTCCTAATGAAATCATAAAGGCAACACTTCTAAAATGTCTTTCTTTTAGGAATCACTTTTCTTCTTTTCTCCTGTGTTATGTTCTCCTCCCCCCCCCCCTTTTTTTTGTTTACAAATATAACTTTCTTTTTCTCCTTACTTATCTTAAATCATATAAATTGTATCCAGGTCTAGTACTTTACCTATAAAGAGGGCAGCTCAGTTCTTGGGGAATCTCTTGCTTCCTGTCTTCAGTGACCTAATCTTTGACTTTAAAGACATTTTCTGAAGGAGCAGAAGCCCCGTCTAGTCCAGGGGCCTTTAAGTGTCTACGGAGCTCTGAGTTGTCTGCAGGGCTGAAGCTGCTCATTGCACTTTCCTTGTGTTAGGGGCATACATAAAGCATAATCTTTTTATCATTAAATTAAAATCCAATTGTAAAAAAAATAGGTTATTTTATTAAATACCTAGTTATACTAATTGAAATGATACTAAAGGAGCTCTGTAAGTTTAGGCTGTATATAAAATAATCTATTTTGAAGAAATTGCTCTGATATCATTCAGGGTCACTATTCAGCATTAATATTAGCCCAAAGAAATAAGCTTTATGGTAAATAATTAGAATACCATGGCACAGCTTCCCAGAATACCAACAGGTCAAGAAAGTGTGGTCTTGGTTTAAACTACAGAAAATATCAGTACCATTAACCTTTTTAATTTATCAAAAAGGAAGGATGTCTGGAAATGTTATACTTCTATAAGATAATGAAAATTTCATATAGAATTTATTTTTACACTTGTACATATATTTCTATGTTTATATCTAAATTTGTACCCATACTTAAAGAGAGGTTGACAGAGTATCATTCTGACTGCACATTATTTTCTGTAACTTCCTATTAGAATAGTGTTGCTACTTAAAAGAAAGAACCGCTGGTTAAATTTGAATTTTAGGTACAAATGGATTTTTTTATATGAGTAAATAGCACATGGGACATACTTATACTAAAAAAATATGGTTTATCTAAAATTCAGATTTAACTGTGTAGCCTATATTTTTATTTGCCAAATATTAATAACTCTTATTAGAATTTATTTTAAAAATTACTCTTTCAAAATTTAGCTTGTAAATATTATATGAATGTATATTTTTGCTATGAAATGAGAGTAATAGCTTTGCTTTTCCAAATATCATTTCAAAATTAGAAAATAGGATTTTTAAGTCCATTGATCTTTGAATTAAGCAAATGTCATGATAGTCAATAATTTTGTATAATCGCATTCTCTGAGAAGTGCTGTACAAGAAAGACAAAACTTTATTAACCGAGATTCATCTCCAGCTGTACTTACCTGCATTTCTCTGAAACGTTTATTCTTGATGTATGTATTTATTTCTATCCCGTATCTATATAGTTTTACCATGAGTAGACTAGTGTCTCTTTACTAATATTGATTTCCTCAGTTTATTTGACAACTATAGAGATGTGAGGTTCGGTGACGTTCGGAGCCTTTGCGGATGTCTGCAGAGTCCCTGCCTCACCGCGGGCGGTGGCCGTGGGCGCACAGGTGGGTGCAGGGACCTGTCCTCGCGTCCCCGAGGTCCCAGTGCATCAGGGAACAGAGACACGGGCCTACATGCTGCTAGTAGCGTTTGGTTATCAACTAGGTGCAAGTGGAGTGATGAAGCGGACCAGAGGAAGAAATAATGGAAAACATTCAAGAGGGGTCCATGGAGAGAACATGAGGCTCGAGAGCCAAGACGGCACATCCCCTGTGCCCAGGCTGGTGTTGGGGTGTCAGGGGCGGGTAGGGACATCCTGGGGAGTGTGAGGTGTGGGGTGGTGCTGCCCCGGGGAGGGACTGGGCTCAGCTGAGCATGGAAAGAAGACGAAACTCTGGGCCAATGAGTTTTTGATGTGATGTTGGGGGCTGACCTGGAGGCACTGGAACGCATGAAGGGAGAAGCCATGGGTGCGCGTCTCCCTGTCACCGGGCACGGACACCTGGACAGGGAAGGGCCACTGCAGGGAAAGGTGACTGTGATGGTTCACAGGAGCGACGATCAGCTTGACCATCCACGTTCAGGTGGATGGGCCTGAACACAGGCAGTTTGCACGGTGGTGGCAAAAGTGGTGGTGACGCCCTAGATTAAGGGGGTGTAGGAAGTGGCAACGCTGAGGGGTGCGATCAGAGCAGATCATGGGAGTGGCACCCCCAGAGAGCGAGGGGCTCAACCTGTGCAGCTGACCCGACATTTGAATGACATACCAAATATGGAGGACATAAAAAGAAGTTTGGCACAAATATTTGTTTAGCCTTTTTTTTGGTTCCTTTAGCTATGATTATTCTATCAGTTAATATATGTTTTATTTCATGTTAGCTAGAGTTTGTTTCTATCACTGTCAAATAAAGTTTCCTAATCAATAACTGAGGGCAGTGCCTGTGGGTCAGTGTAGGGTGCCGGCCCCATATACCGAGGGTGGTGGGTTCAAACCCAGCCCCAGCCAAACTGCAACAACAGCAACAAAAAAATAATAATAAAAGCCAATCAATATTGATAGGTTTAAAAAGGCCCCACCAAATTCTTTCAACTAAGTGTAATCTATTCAGGAGGCTCTCAGGGAACCTGGATGAGTTAGTGCGTCACTTGGCTTTCACGGTTCCCTTGCCCATTCATTCATTCAATGAGCACTTACTGGGCCCCTGACTCACACTCATGCAATGCTCTGCTTGGTGTTCACAAATATGGCTCTTTTCCTTAAGAATTTCAGAATTGTGTAGAGAATAATCGTGTTGCAACAACAGGTGTGCAGGGTGTGTGGGTAGAAGGAGGACCAGAGTGGGAAATGCACCTGGTGACTGAGTGGGTCAGGAAGGGCAGTGGGGTCTGATAAGCTTCACCTGGAGCCTGGGCAGATGACTAGGTTTTCAGGGAGACAAGGAAAGGCAGGATAGGAAACAGGAGAAGGGCTTTGCAAGACTTCTGAGGAAGTGGGAATTCTGGGCTGGACATCTTCCAGAAGAAACTTGGCAGACTCCAGCTGGACAGTTTGAATCCTTTTGTCTTGGTTTAGCTACATGTATCCTCAAAACGAGGTTATTGGCATCTCTTCAGTATTGTTTTTCCCCGAAGATGTAGAGGGTACTGGAAGTTATATGGAAGTTTAAGTTCCAAATCACTACAAAGCTGGTCTCACTGCCTGACAGAGTAAAATATGGGCAAAAACCTACAAAGGCAGATGAAAGATAAATCAAGCTCCCATTAATTAAATATTTGGACTGTCAAAGATAAAATGTTTTGCGAAATTCTCTTTCAACTGTATTATTCATAAGGATGTTTAAAATGAAGTATAGTCACTCTAAGTGGCCTTGAATACGAAGGCAGAGAACTCCGAGCAGCAGCTAGCCACTTACCCTTCCTTCGATGAGTTTAGAAAAAGCAACTGGCTGTGTAGAAATATGGTCATAATAAAAATACGACAATATAGAACTTCCTTTATTCTATACATTTGTGTAACCAAAAACAGGACCTAAACGTTAGTAATGTGTAGGAGAAATTAGAGAAGATGCCACCTATCAAGAATAACTGCGTACCTACACCCAGGCTGCTATGATGAAAACCCATTTTTAAAAACATTACTTAATGCATTATGTTTTAGGCCCACACAGAACTCTGTAAAGAAAGATGCCTAGAAATATTTTGTCCCCTCTTCTTCTTCCGCTGACTGTGGTTGAGGAGCAGACACAATTCGTTTCCTCTTCTTTGGCTGTCCTGTGGTGGAGGAGTCAGAAACAATTCATTTCCTCTTCTTCGGCTGACTGTGGTTGAGGAGCAGACACAATTCGTTTCCTCGCCTTCTTCGGTTGACTGTGATTGAAGAGTCAGACACAATTCGTTTCCTCTTCTTCGGCTGACTGTGATTGAGGAGTCAGA
This sequence comes from Perodicticus potto, assembly GCA_963574655.1. Classification (NCBI taxonomy): domain Eukaryota; kingdom Metazoa; phylum Chordata; class Mammalia; order Primates; family Lorisidae; genus Perodicticus; species Perodicticus potto. The sequence continues at coordinate 16,765 of CAUYRH010121285.1, read as the reverse complement.
CACAATTCGTTTCCTCTTCTTTGGCTGTCCTGTGGTTGACGAGTCTGACACAATGATTTCTGGTGAGTCACTCTGTTGTCTGTAGCATCCACATGTGAAATCATTCCCAGAATAAGAAGCAAGAATTCCACCAATCTCTAAATAATTTTTGGCTTGTCTTCTCTGGCTATGAGGGAAACACTTGTAAAAAGCAAAGAGCCATTACATCTTCCACAACATATTTATAATTGATTATTGAAAGGCACAAAATTTACTGTGTATGTGCATGTGCCAGGTCTTATTCTAGGCAGTGGTAATATACACAAATAGCTGTTACCAACACAATAATCTCCTTTCTTTGTGCAACTTCGTTTTCATGCTACGGAGAGTTGGGTTAAAAATATTTGTGAAAGGAAGCTCTCCTAAACTATACAAAAATACCAATTCTATTTAGTAAACATTAAAGTTCCAAAACAAATATACTGTTTAATACACATTATTCATTTTGATGTAAAATAGTTTATGCACCAAACAAATGGTATGATTGTTTATATAGAAACATAACGCATGAATTGAAAATTCTGTGTGTGTGATAAATAGGATCTCCAAAATAAAGCCATTTTTGTAACTGCTCAGTGAGAGGAAAGATATCGCTTCTTGTTCTAATGAATTGTGTTTATTTTGTGACTGAAGAATGTTGCCAAGAATTTTAGGCCTCTTATAGGGTTCATACTGGTAGAGTTGGTTTTATGATCCTATGATAATATTTTTTTTCCTTCTGTTCTAGTTAAAGGATTGTTAGGTTCTCATGACCATCAAATATTCTAATTTCTGGATTGAGTCTTTTTCATCTTGGCAAATCAATAAGTACACATCATATCACAAATAAATGTTGGTTAAAATATTACATCTCAAAAAATATGGTATGAGGTTCTAGGCATCTGTACCTTTGTCTCAATTTTATGCCAGTTTTGAATAATTTGGATTATGGGGGGCGTGGTGTGTGTGTACACACATATGCAGGGAGCAGGGTGAGAGAGGATTTTAGAAGAGCAGAAAGAATGCCACTTTCCAGATGGATGATTGACAATTCACTTGGTACAACATAAATCAGTTTAAACAAGAGCACATAGAGGATATTTTAATAAAGCATTTGGAAGGATATCAAAATTCAATTGCACCTGCTAAAAATCCATATTGCTTTTTCCCTGTGAGTTTTCATTTTGAGGGGTGAGAAGGCATACATACATTTATTATATTATTAGTAGATAGCAACAGTGTTACTTTTGGATTTTCTAAATTCTGATTCAGTATAATAAAAGAGATATCACCTTTCTTTTGTATCTTGTGTAAAGTATTGAAAATATGTATGACTCCTTTTGACCTCTTTAGAAGGAATCAGTTATATTCAAGGTGCTACTTTGACTTGTATTGCCCAGGGACTGCAGTTTGTTAGCAAAAATTATTGGGTGTTAAGGACGGATATAAAGAATGAACAGGAGAGGAGAAAATCCAGTGGGCACTGGCTGCATCTGCTCTTGTCCCTTGGGACCAAGTGATAGCAGAAATGATAAATACTGGACCACTTTCCAGGAGTTCGAAATGGCATGGCACCATACTCCAGGGGAACTTTAACTATCTAGACATCTGTTGGGTTACAAATAAAGCTACCCAATGGTTCCTAAATTATGCTGAGGACAGCTTTATGATGCAGCAAGTGAGACTCTAACCAGAGTTGAAGTCATTCTGACTTGGAGAAAAAACAGGAGGACTTGGATCAAAGTGTTTGGCATAGGGAGAGTTGATCTGGTCAACAGGTCAGGGGAAGGCTGGTGTGGGGGTAGAAAAAGATGTATTTCAAGCAAATAAATATATAGACAAAAGCATTTTTGACTTATTTCTAAACAAAAATGACATCTTTGGGAAATGTTTATTAGTGACAGTAACTGCAATGTTTTCTCATGCAAGAGGATTGTGAATATTAATAAATAAGTATTTTTTCAAAAAAAAAGTATATGAAGACCAAAGAAAGTAATTATTGGGTAAATTTAAAATGAAATGCTTATCTGTTATAGAGCATATAGTATTTCCATGCTGTATTCATACACAAATCCTCATGTATTCAGGAAGAACTGTGGCAAGTTATAGAAGACCTCATCAATGGCAGAGAGTTATCCTCTTGATACTTTTACCAAGTATGAGAGATATCAGGAGAGTATCCAGCTACATACTGTGAAGAATATTATCAATAGTGGCTGGGTACTTTCTGGGCAGACCTCACACATGAGGAAGGAAAGGTAAATTATTTATTTGTCTTTGCCTATTTTTCCACAGACTGGTTTTCTGTCCACTCTGGGTAAATATTCTATGTATCTCAGACTCCCTTCTAAAGTGTGTCCATCATGTGCCTGATTTCTAGCAGTGGAAGGGAGGTAGAACGGCCAGTGTGCTCACCTAGCCACCAGGAAAGATGGGTCTCTGTGAAGGCTCCCCTGAGGCAGGTCTGTGAAACAGAAGGGGCCGGGGACCTCCCAGAGATGTCCAGGTGGATGGATGTCTACCTGACAACCTGGAACAACTTTTAGAACTTTTCCTGGGTAAGAAATTATTCCTTTGTTCTAAGCCTCTCAAATTTTGTGGCTTTATGTAGTGTAGAAGATAAAATTTTTTACAAATTAGTATGATTCTTAAATCAGGATGTTTTACTTGAAAGAATATCAATTATTAAAAGTTATCTATTAGTTCAAGGTCATTATAAAATCAGTTTTTAAATCAATCTTATCTTTTTAAAATATTAACTGATTTTGGGTATACTTATTCAAATCAGTAAACACTTATTAAGAGCATTTTACTTTCAAGGTACTATCTTTGGTGGTAGGTAGCTGGCATCAGAGAGGCTATACAGTAGGAAATTAAATATTCTAAGAGCTAGCTGAGAGGGAATGAGTAAATTAAATGCCCTCTTTGCATGCCTTTTCTTCCATGACCTAAAGTGAAAAAAGAGAAGAAAGCTAGTATATGCCCTGGTTTCCAATCCTTGGATAATGTATGTTTTTCTATACCATGTTTGTTTTATATGCACTATGTTTAAACATGTGCTTTGCAATGATATTTCTTTCTTGTGTTTTGAATAAATAATATTTTTCTAAGGAACATCTAAAAACAATAAATATTTCAACTCCATTATCTTGAGAAGTCAGCAGAATTCTCAGAGAATGAATAATATTTATAGATTTATAAGATCAGGCCAATAAGGCAACACTGCCATATCCTAAATTCCACTGGACATCCTGAATAGTAACTATTTGTAACAAATTAAAAAATACCTTACTGCCCAAATAAGCATAACTAAAAGTACAATAAAAATGTCTATATTTGGGCTCTCAATATTTAAAGAAATTGTGAAAGTCATTTATTTGCTTATTTGGCGAATAACTACTGAGCTTCTATTGCATGTAATGCAATGGTGTTAAGCATTACTGGGAGTAAAGAAAATCTCCACTAAAGTTACCATCTAGTAGTTCTAAAACTCAAATGCAAGATTCAAGATGATCTGTATAATCAAGGTTTATTTCTAGTACTATACAAGAAATAATGAAAAAAAATGCTCTGGGTAAGGAAAGAAAACTTAGCTAAATCCTTTGCTGATATGGGAAAGATCACAATCTGGAGAAGTTATTACCACTGCCAATACTTAGCAATTTCCTGTTATTCAACACTGTTTGTGATGTAGATTTACTTTGTAAAGTAAAAACCATCCTAAGGAGATGCTTCTTGTGAAGCTGTCAAGAAACTCCAACTGACAGTCCCAACAGATCCCACTGCCATCCTCCCTTGTAGGGCACCGCACAGCTTCATAGATGTCACTCCTCATCTGGACCATATACAGACTCTACTGGTATCATGAACTGATTGAAAGTCTTTGGAGAACACAGGGGTACTATCAATTTCACTTTTTATTTGTCCCCTAGGTGACCTGGAATCATTCTTAAAGACCATAAGACAGTTCACTCTTACTTGGTAAGAGGCACCAGATGAAGGAAGTAACCTGAGGCCAGGGCCTCCTTAGAAACTGCAGATAGTTGGCTCAGTAGATGTTGTGGAAGATATTCGTAGAAAAAAATGGTGCATTATTATAAAAATTAAATCTCCATGAATTGATCACAAAATTGACTACATACAGATTTGGGGAAATCCAAAATGAGAAAGTAAATAGAATATTTTATGCTAAATTCCATCAGGAAGGTTAAAGAGCGGGAAGAAAGACAATGGGACACTCTTTATAAGTTAAAAGTTCTGCTTGAATTGCTTCATGTTTTAACCAGGTTAATGCTGTTTCACAAACTAAAATTTTTCCTGCTGTAAGACACCTAAATTTTTTACACAATATTCACTGGAATCACATTGAGAGAGAAAGTGATCTATTATCTTGCTGAAAAGATGAATTTATTCTAGAAAAGGTAGGTACCTGGAAGAAGGTATTTTAAAAGAGATGGTATATACGTTTCAAATGGGAAGTTAATATATTTATCGTTTGTTCCTGTCTTATGTTAACAAAAAGATGAAAGATTGGCTTGGCACCTGTGGCTCAGTGGGCTAAGGCGCCAGCCACATACACCTGAGCTGGCAGGTTCGAATCCACACCGGGCCCACCAAACAACAATGACAGCTGCAACCAAAAAAGATGACTATTACTGTGGGTTAAATAAATGACCACTATTTAAAAAAAAAAAAAAGATGAAAGATTATAAAACTCAAAGATTAAAATGATATTTGAACACTCATTTAGTGAATTATTTTATGAATTCTTTCCACTTTTTATTCACTACTCATGACTTTTGCATCTTTTGGTAAATTATAGGTAGTACTTATTACACTAGAAATTAAAGTTGGATTTTTATAATTTATTCAACATCAGTGCTCTTTCATGCATGTTTTGAGCACGTATGAAAAAATCCATATGAAGTAATCACGCTTTTCAAAGTAAGCTGTTTTGCATCTTTTGTTATTCGTGCTTGTAAAATTTGTATTTGTTATTTAAATTTATCATATTAGCTGCCAACATGTTGTTTAATGAAGCAAGTATTGTTGTTCAGAGAAAATGAATGCCTATCCTTTGATTAGCTGTTATTTTAAAATGTGCTGAAAAAGCAAGTTAGTTACTTTTCAATTGGCTAATCTGAATGTTACCAACTCAAAGGAAAATTAAACTATGTGTATGTATTTACAAGTTTGACTTTAACTCATATCTTAATTCATCTAAAAGTCAACTGGTGGAGATTTTTAGATTGTTATTATAACTGAAGTCAAATCCCTCAGGATAATGTAGAGGAATGGACACCATGCTTGCAAAGGACAGTTACTGATTCTTATCACATTAAAAGGAAATGCTGAGAACAGGACAGTCTCCTGGCAAGTCTAGAGACATTTTGTGACTTAGGGGCAATCCCCCAAGTAACTCAGTGTTCTGGAATGAGATAAGATCGGTCACTCACTAGGACGCATGTGTTAAACGTTGATGCTTGGTACTTCTTCATGAGGGTTGTGGGGAAAGAACACATTGGGAAAGAGCAAGTGGCAATCCTTATTCATGCAGCCCTCGTAAGTAATTATCTTAACTCTCCACACCTGTTGTGTATGTCATTACCTTAACTCTCCACACCTGTCATGTGTAACCTTAATAAATAGCCATTGCAGAGGGGGCTCAAGGCTACCCTGCACTTAAGGTTAGTCTGCCTCCTGCAAGCTTGTACTTCTAATCCGTGTCATGCCTGGTTCCTTCCTGTGGTGACAGAGACCAGGGCCTTATGGGTCGTGACAGCAAAATTTAAGCACATCATAAATGTGGGGCCCCAAAATCTTGTTTTTCAGCATTGAAAATTCTTTAGGATTGGACATTTTTGGTTGTTATACATTTGCCTATATATAACCTTAATGAAGTCCTCTTCATTTGAACATGCACTTACACTTCAGTAGTTGAACTGGGTAGCCCTTCTCATGGGCATAATTTTTTATGTGGCTGGTGGCCATTAGATTTACCACATTCAAAGACTGGTGACTATACTCTTAATCTAATGATAACTGTTTTCATTTGTCTTTGGCAAGTGTACATTTACATATTTACATATGTAATCAAAATAATTTAAATATTGTTTTATCCTTGAGTCAGTCAAGATACTGAAATGCTAACAGACACAAGAGCAAATGAATGTGAGTAACAGATAGATGTGCCCATCTGGGCTTGTGTGATGTCCTCAGGTCAATACACAGGTGTATAGTTAAAGCCATGGAGGTTACTTGTGGGGATCCCAGAAGTGAATCTGTCAGTGAAGTCAGGGATACCAGTGATCAGGTAGAAACTGAAAATATAGAACATTAGAGCCCAAAGAAGGATGCAATGAGAGTTCCTGAAGGGATGTGTAGGATTAGGGGTATGCCATGCCAGACACCCGATCTTGGAGTTGAAGAAAGAAACAGCTATTGGAATGAGTCAGGGATCAGTGTCCAGCTTTAAAATCCATTTCCAATGTTTCTGGATCTTTTCATTGGTCTGTTTTAAGATGGGATAACTCAGGCTGTAGAGCTGTGTAGATCTCTCACTGCAGCCTCTAACTCCTGGGCTCAAGTGATCCTCTTGTCTCAGCCTCCCAAAATGTAGTTGCTGAGATTATGGGTGCACGACACCAGGGTCTGCTAATTTTAATAACTTTTTGTAGAGATGAAGTTTCACTATGTTGCCCAAGCTGGTCTTATATCCTGGACACAAGTGGTCCTCCTGCCTTGGCTCCTAAAGTACTGGGATTACAAGTGTGAGTCATTGTGCTGGGCCTACATCTGTTTTTTTTTTTAATTGTTATTATTAAATCATAGCTGTGTACATTAATGCATTTATGGGTACAATGTGCTGATTGGATATACAATGTGGAAAGCTTACATCAAACTGGGTAACATAACCATCACCTCACTTCCTTACGTGTTGTGGTAAGACATTTATACTCTTAGTAGTTTTGAAATGTACCCTTGCATCTGCACACTAGGTGAGGTCCTACCAAATACCCTCCCTCCTCCAGGCCTCTCTCCTCCTCTCCACTGTCTCTCCTCTTCCCTCTCTCTTTCTGGACTCTAGTTGTGTTTTATCATTTGTATGAATGTGTAGGTGATTGGATATTGGTTTCAAAATAGTATTGAGTACATTGGAGACTTTCTCTTCAATTCTTGAGATACTTTACGAAGAAGAATATGTTCCAGCTCCATCTGGGTAAACATAAAAGATGTGAAATCTCCAACTTTTTTATGGCTGCATAATATTCCATGGTGTGCATATACCACAATTTGTTAATCCATTCATGGGTTGATGGGCACTTGGGCTGTTTCCATGTCTTGGCAATTATGAGTTGGGCTGCATTAAACATTCTGGTGCAAATTTCTTTGTTGTAAAATGATTTTTGATCATCCAGGTATATACCAAGGAGAGAAATTGCAGGACTGAATGGTAGGTCTACTTTTAGTTCCTTGAGTATTCTCTAAACTTCTTTCCAAAAAGGTTGTATTAGCTTGCATTCCCACTAGCAGTATAGAAGTGTTCCCTTCTCTCCACATCCATGCCAACATCTGTAGTTTTGGGATTTTGTGAAGTGGGCTAATCTTACTGGAGTTAGATGGTATCTCAAAGTGATTTTGATTTGCATTTCTCTGATGATTAAAGATGACTAACATTTTTTCATGTGTTTGTAGGCTATGCACCTGTCTTCTTTAGAGAAGCTTCTGTTCAAGTCTCTTGCCCACAACGAAATGGGTTGTTTGTTCTTCTATTATTGATTAATTTGAGTTCTCTGTGGATTCTAGTTATCATACCTTTGTTGGAAATAACCTGAAAATCTTCTCTCATTAAGAGGGATGACTATTTGCTTCACCTACTGTGCTCTTGGCTGTGCAGAAGCTTTTTAGTTCAATCATATTCCAGTAATATATTTTTGGTGTTGCTTTAATTGCCAGTGGGGGTCAGCTTCATAAAATACTCTCCCAGGCCAATGGTTCTTAAAGTGGTCCTGCTGGGATGGGCACATGTTAGCATTCTGAAATTATCTGGTTGTGCACTGAGTTTGACAATGGGAGAGCCACAGTGGAGCACTTTGGACACAGGAACTGTCTATCAGACAGGAGAGGTGTGACAGGAAATTTGGACCATGGTTGGGCAAGGAAGGCAAATGAGAAACGCAACACTTGTTGGGAAAACACATCTTTAAGATGCACCTTATGAGTAGGAGGAAACATGGAGTGTACCAAAGCAGGAACATAAACACCACCATCTCAGGAGTCAGAAAACATCCTCATATTAACAGATCTGTGACTAGCTCACTGGGTGACCTTGAATTGAATAATGAAATTTTTTTTGACCCATTGTATTGTTTTCAAAATAGTATCTCCTTTTTGTATTGCTATGTAACAAATTCACACAAACTAACTGACTTAAAACTACACAGATTTAGAGTCTAGCAGTTCGCGTGTGTTAGAAATTTGGACAAGGCATAGCTGGATTGTGTGTTTAGAAGAGCTGAGATGAAATGGAGGTGTCTTGGGGACGGTAGTTCTCATCCAGTACTCAGAGGGTTCTGGTTCTTTTTCTAAGCTTGTTGATTATGAACAGCATTTTTCTTCTTGCACCGGTTAGCCTGAGTTCCTGTGATCCTTCCAGCTTCTGTCTGGGGAGCTCAGCTCCTAGACGTTTTCTGAGGTTCTCACCATGGGGTCCCCGTAGGTTCTTTACAACATGTCTGAGTTGTTCCAGGCTGGACGGAATGTGTCTTTCTGACTCTGTTCTCCGGCAGCAGGAAAAAATATTCTGCTTAGGTTAAGTAGTTAGGTAGAGACTACCCAGATAATCCGCCTATTTTAAGGTGAGCTGATTTGGGAACTTAATTGTATCTGTGACTCATCCACATTAGTGCGTGATGGAATAACTAAAGCAAGGTATGTGGGCACCAATGGCCACAATATTACAAGAGGGAATCTTAAAATTCTGCCTCCGCCAAGGGTTATTTCTTATAAAATATGCTGATTCTAAATTCTGTGAGTTTGCTAGTCAACTAAATATGGTGACTTTTCTGAAGAGCATTGTGACCTTGGAGCAAAGGGTCCTGCTTCATGAGGTTTTAGGCTCTTGTAATGGAAGGTAGTTCTTCAGACAGACAGCAGTATAGCTTGAAAATAAGGCAAATAATATACAACGACATAAAAAACTAAATGTGCCCGATTTCATGCTTAATTTCACGGAGCATCTGTTAGTCTTCCTCCTGTATTCTTCTAAGTTAACTCTTATTCTTTCATCCTGAAGTGTAAATATGTGCTCAAGTAGAGCAGAAGTGGAAGCAATGATTTGTTACTAAATTGGCACTTATGTTCTTTAAATTATACTGTTTAATTTATTGTTAGTTTCAGGTGCTTATTTCCTTCCTCACCTATTGACATCTGATTTATGTAGCCCTTGATATCACTAGAGATGGTGGTTACAGAATCCCTGGATTCTGTTACTTCTAACTATGATGTATACGAAAGTTGTTTCATAATTGAAGCTCAATTTCTCATTTGTTTATAACCAGGGAAGATGATACCTACTTCCCAAGGGAAAAATATGAGATACTAAACATAAAAACCATTTTTTGACTATGAAGCATGCTGCAGAATAAGGTATGGACAGTTGCAACTGTCCTTAGTAATGAAATTTCGTCCCATGCATTTTTATAAATGAGACACATCAATGTCTTAAACATAATGTAAATTCATCCATATCTATAGAAACACTCTTTGCTTCCCAAATCTCCACCTGTGATGATCTTACCTATAATCTCAGGCACATCTCCGAGATCAGTTACTCTGTTAAGAATTCCTAGGTTTTTGACGGTTAATCTCTCACTCACCTCTGCTGTTCATGTAGCAGAGTACAAACTTAAGCATTTGTTCTATTTTTCCAGGAAGGGAGGTTACTGGTGTATAGGTCATATCTCATTTATATGACTAGTTGAGGACAGGAACTGCATCTCAGTCATCTGTTTCTTCATGAACCTAGTGCTCTCTTCCGGTAAGGTACCTCCCAAAATTTTAATAAATTGATTTGGCCGACTATAAAAAGTCCACAAAATCTGGTTAAATCAATGCTTTCAACTGAGGTCAAGTTTATTTCTCAAACTCAAGACAGAAAAAAAACATTGATTTTATTGTGTAATGAAGCATCTGCCTTTCAAGTTGGATGATGTGACAAAGGAAGGTTTTATGGCTCTGAGAGTATGAGCGAAGCACACATGTTAAAGTAAAATAATGTAGTCTGGATCTTCTCACATGACACAGTCTCTTTTTTTTTAATTTACACAGTCTTACTTTGTCACCCTTCAAAGAGTGCCATAGTTTCACAGCTCGAAGCAACCTCAAACTTTTGGGCTCAAGTGATTCTCTTGCCTGAGCCTCCCTAGTAGCTGGGACTATAGGTGCCTGACACAAGGCCCAGCTATTTTTTTGTTTGTTTGTTTGTTTGTTTTGTTTTAATAGGCCCAGGTAGGGTTTGAACCCACTAGCCCCAGGGCATGTGGCTGGTGTCCTAAACACTGAGCATGGGATAAAAGAAATACAGATGGTGCCAAAAAGGTATACACCTTTTAAGAAAGGAAAAAATTGTATTAAAATTGTGGTACTCAAATCATGTTTGAGTTCCACAATTATAAGACATACAAGATACAATATACAAGATGACAAATGTAATCAGTATACTGAATATTATAATTTTTAATACTTTTTTCTTTCTTAAAATTTGCATTTTTGGCATCCTCTGTGTAAAATAAAAAGTGTAAAAATGAAAATAATCAAAGAAGGGGAAGATTTTTGCTATTTTTGCTAAGATTGGGAAATAGTTGCTTTTGAAATGAAATTCTCTGTTTCTAAAAAGGCAAGTGAGAATGGAGCAGTGATCAGTTTTCTGCAGGAAATGATGACTTTTTGGTAAATCCAGTGTATATGCAGATATTGAAACTCAGAAGAGTAAGTGAACATGAAACACCCACCAGTTAAAGAGTTAAAGTGAAAAAGTGCACAAGAAGAACAATCCTTTCGGCAGAGACAACAGTAATATTACATTACCATTATGATCTAGGACAGACATTGACCATTGGTGTTAGATATGTCTTATTACAATGAATGGCCAATTGTTTTTTTTTTTTTTCTCCTAACAAGTGGTAATATGAGAGAAGGAAGCTGATTTAATTTCCCATATTGTTTGCTAATGATCCTGCTTTATTGGTATAAATTGGCATTCTTTCTCTGTTTTTCCCCTGCCCAATTTGGTGTGGGCTTTTTTTCTCCTTTCTGTGGCCATAGATTCATTTATATTGTGATTAACATAATATTGAAAACAACTGGTAGGAACAGAACCTCAAAAATTCTTCTAGGGTTAGGAAGATGGCAAGCTAAGGGGCAACGATTTTGAAATCGTTGACTGTGTAGACTTTGTCAGATGACCTCCCAGGAAAGGCACTGGTTTGAGGGGAAAATGGCTACATCAGTTTGCTGCGGTGAGAGACCTTCTGTTCTGAATGAGGAATGAAGAGAAGGCAGCAGTGAGCTTTCCGACACTGCCAGGAAAATCAGGAAGGGGAGGGACAGGAAGAAAGAGATGGGGGAGAGTGACAGAGAGGTTTAACAAATTCAGATTAGGTCAATGAATGAATGTATGTATGGATAGAAGAATGTGTGAGTGAAGGGGTGAAAATTTTGTTGAATTAATGATAGGCAGCTAAGGGCACAAAAAACTAAGGGGCTGAAATGGTTTGAAGGACATGGGCTCATAGACAAAAAGTGGTTCAAGCTTTTATTGCATTAAACTCTGAAGCCAACAAAAAGTTAATCGAGAGTTAAAATAGCTATCCATTGTTAGTAGATGGTAGTGTTTATCTCAAAATTGATTCCACTATTTCTTCATGTCATGGTTCCATTTTTTTTTTCAGTTTAGGTCATTTATTTTTATTCACTTAATCATCAGTATATGTCAACCACCAACACCATCTGTGCCGGCTTTGTGATAGTCATGACCAGTGTAATGTGAGTGCATGAGAACGGTGCGGCCCACTATACTTAACAATTATTGTACCATCAGCATAAACTCTTCTCCTCTGGGAATTACACATTTAGGAAGAAGCCAAACTGTATCGATTTGTGAGCTTTATCCCAACTTTTAGACATCAATGCCTTGTCATCTGTTTGTGCAAATCAGTGCTCTTTTGCCACTTGTAGCTGTTTCTAAATCATACATGCAGCAGGTGACAAATCACATTAGCTACTAGGGGACATTGCCTAGCAATGAGATAATTTGTCCACCAATACATTTCCTAACCCCTATACGATATCAAGTTTCCCTGCTGTTGGCATTTTAATTCCTTTCTTCTTTTGTACAGAGTCTTTTTTTGGGAATAGCCAAATACATTTTCACTTACTACCTCCAAAACATGAAGGTCTGTATTTGATGGTCTGTATGTGAGCCCCTGAAGGAGCTGTGTTAATGAATATGAATGGTCCAGGGTGTCCTTGTAGGTCAAAGTAAACGTCAACTCGAAAATCTACAGTTTAGGTACCAAGTAATTCCAAGCGTGTCTCTGCTGCTTTCATTTCCTAATTCATCGCTTCCAGTGGGAAAGTGGGAAGCAGGTCAGAGACACAGTCATTTGTTAGCACTTTCCCTTACAGGTGCGTGTAAATGAGAGGTGCGCCACTAAGCTCATTTTTCTTATAGTATTTCCCTGGAGTATTGTCAGATAAATTTTGTGAGGAATAGTTTAACCCAACCTCACACCAGGCTCCTGGATGGCCCAGTAACAGATTTTAGGGTAGAAAGCATGTCATAGCCTGTTTATTAATTAACATATTGGTTTTTTTACTCTCCCTGGACCCATTTCTTCCCAGCTGAGAAGGGTGATGTAAGACATAAGGAATTTAGGCATTCGACCTTTTGCTTTCCTTTTGTATGTTTTCATTGAATATATTTGCTTTAAATTTTCTCCTCATCAGATCTTGTCATTCAATATATATTCATTAAGCAACTACCGAAGCCAAACACTATGTCCTGTGATGTGGATTCAGTGCTGAGCAGAGCAGAGTGGGCACCTGACCTCATGGAGAACTGTGTCTGTGGGGAATCACCTCATGTGTGGGTGCCCTCACCAAGGAAGTAGGCAGGACGATGGATTGTAAGCTCGAAGCCTCCCATGGTCATCAGGGAAAAGGACTCAAGTACCCTCCGCAGCTGCTATTTAATGAGAACAAGCTTCCCTTCCCCTCCCCGGACTCCCACACTGAAATTCCACAGCTGATCAATTTCCAACTGCCAAAGTCTGCTCTGTTGGTTAAGGTCTAGTGATTGCTTGTATGTTTCAAAAAACTGCCAGTAGGCTCGTAGCCTGTGGCTCAAGCGGCTAAGGCTGCAGCCACATACACCTGAGCTGGCAGGTTTGAATCCAGCCTGGGTCTGCCAAACAACAATGACGGCTGCAACCAAAAAATATGGGCATTGTGGCAGGCGCCTGTGGTCCCAGCTACTTGGGTGGTGGATGCAAGAGACTCGCTTGAGCCCAGGAATTGGAGGTTGCTGTGAGCTGTGATGCCACAGCACTCTACCTAGGGCGACAGCTCGAGGCTCTGTCTCAAAAAACAAACAAACAAAATAACTACCAGTTTGTCTCTGCAAGCCTGCTGTCCTGGTTCCTACACATTTTGCTGCATAGGTTGCTACATAGGTTGTATATAGATCACTACATACGTTGTTACACAGGTTGCTACACTCATGCTTGATTCTAAGACCAGCTGTGTCAACCTGCAGGGAAAGTTTTTGTGTTTACACTTATGGGCAACATCAACTCTACTCTGAATAGTATCTAAGCATGATTTGTAGAGAAATTTCTAACCACATTCATGTTAATGCACATATGCGTCATTTCCTGTATTTTTGACACTGTTCATTCTCGGCTGCTGAGGACTCAGCGGTTCACCTGCGCCCTCCTGCAGCACCTGGCGTGTGAGCTGTGGGCTATAGCTCTCTGCATATGGGGCTCTAGGACCTTCCCAAATGGAGCGGAGACTCTGAGGGGCTCCAGAATTCCCTCTCCCACTCCCTTCAGAAAAGCTCAACTATTAGCTATTTATGCATTCCTGCTCCATGTAAGTAGTTTCTGAACAACAAAAAAATTCCACTGCCAAAAAACAAAGCAAAACAAAAGACAAACAGAAAAACCAAGGTTTTGGAAATGACTTACCTGGGACAATGCGCTCACCTGCCAAATGCTAAAAGTTAACATGGGCCCAAAGACGTGAGGGGCCGGACAGTGTCTGAGCCAGGCTGGCAGAACTGCCTCTGGGCCGCACAGAATTCACCCTCAGATCAGAGATTTCGGAAGCACTGCTTCTGTTCTGAGTGAATCAAAATCAGGTCCCTGATAATTCTGAATGATGCACACGGAGTATGACGGGCGTTTGGACAGAGATCGGATTTGGAGACAAAGAAAGATAAATGTTTGAGACCTGATTCCTCACCACACTAACAGTATCATCTCTTATCTCTTCTCATCTTTAATGGGCTTCTAAGGAGGCTTGTCTTCTGGAGACTCCCTGGAGCTGTCCCCTCTTCCTGGGTTAGCGGCAGGATTCCAGGTCAGCTCCAGGGACCTGCTCATCAAGCCTTCCGTGGCAGTCAGACAGCAGCAGTGAGGGTGCGGCTCTGTGCTCCCCTGGGCCTGTTTATGCTTCTTCTACAGCAGAAGACAGCAGAGAACATTCTTACTGATCTTCGTCTCTCAGAGCAAACTGAAATGCTTGGACAATGATAAGCTCCCTCACACGCGCACGTTCTCTCTCTCTCTCTCTCTCTCTATACATTTTTAAAAATGACTAAGTTCTATCTTTTCCCAATATTATCTACCGTATAGTGTTCAAGTTACTTAACTCCTTTTATCCTGCTTTCTTATCTTAAAGAGGGATGCTTTTTTAAATGTGTGTTATAGTGATTAAAGGAAAAATTATGTGAAAGTGTTTTGTATATATGTATATATATTTTGTATATATATAAATATGTATATATATATTTTTCTTTTTAAAAGTTTATTTCTCTACAATAACACATTCAAAGAAGTAAAAGAAAGGAATAAGCCACTAATCCAAGAAAGAAAAGGAAAAACGTTCGTGGAGGCAATCCCTCAAATATTTCTCTTCCTTCTATGAATCGCCCCTTTCTTTGTATGACTCTTCAACTTTGCTGACTTACGCACCTCTCTCCATGCTCTTTGCGAAGTGAATCAACTTGGCTTGTTGGAATCGACCTATTTTTTTTTTTTACTAGGCAGCAAAAATAGTCACTTTATGGCAGGCGGGAACAGAAGGGGGCCTGAGACTAGGTTAATTGTGTTTTATACATGTACAGACTCATATATACTAATGTGCCTCACACAAAGGCGACCAGGAAACGTTTGCTGTGTTTGTGAGTACTTCTTTCCTACTGTTCTCTGAGCCTTGCCAGCTCTATGACCTTGAAACATTAGTGTACTTTTATATTCATGGAATGATTCACATTGAAATATGGGGGGGGGGCATGCGAAAAGCAACACAATAATCAGGGAAGTCCAGCTTTAATTAGGAGCCTGTGAGAGAGAGAGAGAGAGAGAGAGAGAGAGAGAGAGAGAGAACTTTTCTTTTTTAATTTTATTGTCTTTATTATTAAATCATAGCTGTGTACAATAGTGCAATCAAGGGGTACAATGTGCTGGTTTCTTTCTTTCTTTCTTTCTTTTTTTTTGTAGAGACAGAGTCTCACTTTATCACCCTTGGTGGAGTGCCGTGGCGTCACACAGCTCACAGCAACCTCCAGCTCCTGGGCTTAGGCTATTCTCTTGCCTCAGCCTCCCGAGTAGCTGGGATTACAGGCGCCCGCCAGAATGCCCAGCTATTTTAGTGTGCTGGTTTTATATACAATCTTAACTATTTTCATCAAACTGGTTAACATAGCCTTCCTGGCATTTTCTCAGTTATTATATGAAGACATTTGTATTCTGCATTTAGTAAGGTTCGTCTGTACCCTTCTAAGATGCACTGTAGGTGTGGCCCCACCAATTACCCTCCCTCTGCCTCAACCTCCCCTCTCCCCTCCCTACCCTTGCCCCTTTCTCTATATTCTTGTGCTATAATTGGGTTATACCCTTCATACAACAGCTATAAATTATCTCCAAAGTAGAGCTGAGTACATTGGATACTTTTTCTTCCATTCTTGAGATACTTTGCTAAGAAGACTATGTTCCAGCTCCATCCATGTAAACATTAAAGAGGTAAAGTCTCCATCTTTCTTTAAGGCTGCATAATATTCCATGGTATACATGTATCACAATTTATTAATCCATTTGTGGGTCAATGGGCACTTGGGCTTCTTCCATGACTTAGCAATTATGAATTGGGGTGCAATGAACATTCTGGTACAGATGTCTTTGTTATAATGTGATTTTTGGTCTTCTGGGTATATACCTAGTAAAGGAATTACAGGATCAAATGGTAGCCCACATAACAAATTCCTAAAACCAGAGATGTTGGCATGGATGTGGAGACAAGGGAACACTTCTACACTGCTGGTGGGAATGCACACTAATACGTTCCTTTTGGAAGGATGTTTGGAGAGTACTTAGAGATCTAGAACTTCTGTTTTGAAGGGTGCACTCATGTGTTTAAAAATCACAACCTTGTAGGAAGGCATAATCTCTTTTCCCCATTTCAT
>CAUYRH010121282.1:0-51054 GCA_963574655.1 Perodicticus potto | reverse complement strand
AGTGATTAAGAAAATGCTATGAGGGCTATCTCTCACAGTACGATCAAAATGTTTCTGATTGTATATGAAGCACATTCTGCCCTATGATTGCACCAATGTACACAATTATGATTTAATAAAATTATTTAAAAAAAAAGAAGCCAGTGCTGTAGATTAAACCCCATCCTAATCAGCTGGCTGATCGAAATGGACACACACAGCCAGTCTCAGCCAGACATCTGACCCATGCTTTTTACTGGTCAGAAATGGCACTAAGATGACGTGGCTGAGTTTTCATAACCACGATTGAATAAAAATATGGAAACCTTGTATTGCACTGGGGCACTAACAGCTACTGCTCGTCCACTTGTCCTACACTTAGATTAGCACCAACAGTCACTATAATATAAGCCAGAAACCTGGGAATCAGCCTTGAGGGCTCCCCGTTCGTCATTCCCTTGCTTTTTTTTTTTTTAACCTTCTGAATGTATTTTGAATACATTTACTTGCTGCCAGCTCTTATGTTAGTGCCCTAGACCAAATTACCGTGAACTCATGCTAAGAAACTGCCACAATCTTCCCATCACAGACTCTACGTCTGATCCTGCAGGACAGCTTATGAGAGGTACATATACTGAATAAGTTCGCTTTCCACCGGAAAGCCTTTTAATGGCTTCACACTGCCCACCAAAGCAAGACAATTATTTAAAGCAGCCGACAAAGCCTGCATGAATGATGCGCCTCCTTCTCACAAATCTAGCCTTATCTTCTCTGTTTGCTGGGCACTGGTACTCCCCAGGACAAATCAAATTGCACAACCTAAAATCAAATTGAGATGACCAAATGAATTATCCCACTGCTGTAATTCTTGCTGCTGTTGTTTTCAGAAGCAGAGCTTGTCTTTCGTTTCCCCGGGGCTGCTTCCTACTCAAGACCCCGAGTCTCAAGTGCTCTGAGCTGTCCTTCCCTGTACCCACTTCATTCCTGGTCTCGGTTTATACACGTGTTCCCCCTGAAAATCCTTCCTTCATTATTTAAACCAAACATGTTTCTTTTATTGTATTCACCATCTATTTCCCCCTAGAACATTTCTCAGAAGTGCAATTGAGCATCCGTGTGTTTTATTATCAGTCCCCTTACTTCCTTGTAAACTCTCTTTATGTTTTATTGTGAGTCCCCTTTACTTCAAGCTTATTTGCCTTACTATTTTGTTTTGTTCATTAAACGATGAATGACTGTTTTTCCCCACCATTGATCCCTTAGAGGCCAAGTCCAAAGACTTCTCCAAAGATTTTTTTCTCTTCAGTTATTTCATTCTTTTAGATGTAGTTTATCACACTTTCCATTTTGAAATGAAAAACACTGGTATATGTTACTATATTTACTGGCTTTTCCTGATTGTTTTTGACACTATCTATTGCTTCACATGTACCCTATTTCTTCTTCGACTGTGGGTATTTCCCAAAGGTTTGTTCCTCTTTTTTAAGTCCCACCCACCCATTGTAAGAACCGCAGTTCAATGAGTGACGTCCAAATTGACCCATTCTCCAGTCCTGGCATCAAAATGTTGATGAATCCTGCCCTCCACAGTCAAATTTAGAAATCAGCTAACTCTTCATTCCTGACAACCAATTTTTTCTCCTGAATTCAGAATAATTTCAGAATTCTCTATCTTGGTTAATATGGACACCATTATGTTCCCATTTTTCCAGTCAACTATGCATATTCAACTGTATCCAAAACCCATAGAACATCTTCGCCTCCATTTTCCTTGTATCCAAAATGTAATCAATGTTGCCTCCTTGTTTCTGTCTTCTTTACTCTTCCTAAATTCCATTCTGCTTTCAAAGAAACTCAGACTTACATTTTCACCTGTCTAGACAGTGCAGTACTTTCCTAACTCATGTCATTACCTGCTGCCCCACTCCATTCTCAAACTCATCCCCTGCTTAAGATTAGTTTTCCTAAATAGACTGCAACGTCTTTACAGAAATGTGGACCCTCAAACACATTGGTCCTCTGCTCAGGGATCATTAGTGTCTACCCATAGTATACTGAGTAAAGTTTAAATGCCTAAGTGTGTACCCACAATTTTTCTTAAATGTGTGTAATATACTGTGCCAGATTACAATGCATTGCAACCTTACTAGAAAGCATACTGTTATTAGAACATAGTCGCCCTTTCTAAATTCTTGAAGTTTTATCTTACCATGCCACTTGGCTCGCATGTCTTATAGTTTACGATCTTGGTGGTGGTGGTGAGTCTTGACCATGCTTGAGCATGCGTGGCAAATGCTACATTTTTACAAGATAACCTTCTTGAAATACGTAACACTTTTGGACATTTCTTTTAAGAAATAGAGATATTTTGCTTTATGTGATAATATTGGGTCCTTGTTTCATTTTCTTAACAGAGACTGTAAGCTCCTTAGGAGCAGGCATTATTTCTTATTAGTTTTATGTTTCCTGCAATGCCAATCTCAAAGATTGGCCTATACTGGTGCTCAATTGCTATTTGTTGAATTAAACTAAATATATAGGAAATCCCACTAATAAAAATCTGTATATAGAGAAAAAAAATTAAGAAATCGGTAAACATTATACATTGGAAAGTATAAAATAAAGAATTTATTGTTTCTGTTGTATCATTTGTTTTATTATAAGACTTAATAATATTCATGTTTATGGGATTTAATTGTCTTCAAACTTTCTAATAAAAAATTAATGTGATGTTCCCAAATGCTCTGTGAGATAATCAGAACAAATATTAGAATAATCATTTTATAAATTAGTAAATTGGTGGTAACATGAAATATTCTGTGTCCAGAGATTTTATAATAAACCTCCTTCAGTTTACATGACTGATAACAGAACTGGAACTAAAACCAGGTCTTTTGACATTTTCTATCATAAAGGACTGTCTCCTAATACCAGTATTATTTGTAAATATAAAGTGAATTAATATATTAATAGTGCTCAATTGCTTTGTTGTATCTAAAGGTATAATATATGTAGAACTTATACTAGATATTCTGGAAAAATGGTGGAAAAAACCAACAATGCTCTTTAATGCAACAAGAATAAATCCCAATAGTAAGAATTTATCAGTTATTTGTAATTAAGTACACACATGCACAATTATGTATACATTTTTATATACACACATAACATGTACATTTACATATATACACACAGTTGTATGCCTGTATATGTCAGTATATATAAATATACAGTCTATAAGTAAAAATTCTAAGTGTACAATTATTTCTCCTAAACATTTTACCATTTAAAATAAAACTGATTCTCTCAAAGGCTATACCAATCTGTTGACAAGGCATTATGCATCTGTATATAGGGGATAAGACTGAGAAAGATTTATCTTGTTAAAGTTTAATCACATTCATGTTATTTTGAACTTACCTGTAATGTATCAGTATAAGTTTCATGTTACGGCAGCCACTTCAATTGTTTTAGTGTCATTTGTACACCACAGGTCTTCATGTGACTAAGCCAGATTTAGATCCTTGGTGACACTTTACAGTTTGGATCTAGAGCCATGTTGAAAATTGGACAAAAGTCGTGATGTTTGAACTTCAATGGTCTTCTCCACTCATCCTTAGCACTGAATGCAGGCTCAGGAGAAGAACTGGAAATGCTATGTTGGTAACATGACATGTTCTGGTATCAAAAGAATGTAGAAGATCTCTCTTCTGACACACTCATGGTGAGAAGCTTGTCTAACTAAGAGATTTAAGCAAAAGTACACTGATGTAGCTGAAGAAATGACACGACTTAGCTGTAAGAAAAATCTTTTCTCATAATTCCCTCCCACCCACCTGCTCCAAAAATGAGTTTGTTGAGAAGTTCTATGGCTGTTTATGCTTGGCTATAAATATCAAAAAGACAATTTTAAACCATTAATCCTTTGATTAAATTGAGTAGAGGTGAGTTTCGTAAAGATATATATTCATAAAGAGATATTTCATAAAGAATATAAATAAGTCACAGATAAATGGAGGATTAATGTTTATGTTTATAATAAACGGGCTAAGAAGAATGTCATGTCTCTTCTTAAAACATTTCCTAAGATTAGAGTAATATCATTTTCCAACTTGATGGGATAAGAGCAGTGCCTATACACAATGTAATTCTGTTAGAGAGAAAAAATGTGTTCTAAGAAACGTTTGCCCACAAGGGGAACATTTCAGTTTTTTCAAAGTAGTATTAACAACACAATCTGGTTTTTCAAATTCCTCAAAGGTTTTTTTCTTTGACGTTCTAATTTTTATTCCTTTTCATTGTGAGCTGGATGGGTGCACAGTGTTGAGGAAGACGCAGATGAGTTGTCTGTATTAGCCAGAGTGTGGGCCTCACCACTCAGTCATGCTGGGTTTAAGACCATTCCGTTGCTTCTTTTTCACTTCTGAATTCATTTCTTCAAGCATGCATTCATTCAACAGAACTGTGAAACACACTGTCACGGGTTAGACGTGGTGCTAAAAATGAGGAACACTGCCCGTTCTCAAGTCAGTATCACCGATTGGGCAAACTTTTGCTTTTTTCAAACTTCTGGGTGGAAAACAGTAACAAATCTTGAGTAAAATATCTATGTGCATACAGTAACTCTATTCAATTATCAGCATCTCTTAAATATACTCCACCCATTCAGTATTTCTGAATGTTGGTTCCAGGCTCGTTTTGCACAACTAAACTTAGGAGAATCACCTGAAAACAGATAACATTCTATCTCTACAGACCATTCTTAGCTCATAAAGCCAGTATCCCTTTCTTGTGCGAAATTGCTACAGTGATGACAACTGGAAGGGAGGTAGGAGCTCCAGAGAGAGGATTCTGTGAGGCTCTGTGAAAGTCAGTTGTTCAAAGACCTCACTTGTCTCAGATCTGGTATTTTGGAAAATTATTAACTAAAGCTATAAAGTAAACGTATCAAGAATTCTAAAGATATGACATAAGCAAACTTTCTTTCTGCGAGGTTATCTCTGACTTGCAACTTAGATTTTATATATAAGAAAAAAAGAAATAAATTTACCAGGAGTTTAATGAAATTTGTGATGCTGTGCAGCCAGTTGAGAAAGAAGCTAATTTTAAGAGTCTTTGGTTAAATTTGCCCATTTCTAAAGAAGCTGTTACAAGTCTGACTTTCCTGATCCTTAAGTAAAGTAATACTTACCTGATCAGCTGTTGCAAGCAAACTTTCCAGAACTGGGCTGCAGGTATAAAGAAAGAATAACCAAGAAATAAAATCACTGGATGACCTATATTTCATTTCATCCATAGTCAGTCCCAAATCTGCAGAAATTGTTGCAGATTCAGTGATTGATTTTAAGTGACAGCTTTCACAGTGTCCTTATAGTCAAAGTTGTTTCATTTTTCTGTAACCAGGAACTAAGTGTTAACAGAATGTGTCCACACAGAGTGTGATGGACTCTTTCCGGTGACGTTTGCCCGTATCTGCCCATGTATTTGGCAGTAAGGACAACAAAGTGATGAGCCAGGCATTGTTCTATGTTCTGAGAACACAACAAGGTAAACAGAACGGACAATAATACCTGCCCTTGAGAAGCTTATACACTTACACTAGTGGAAACAGAAATAAAACCGCTTCCACCACAAACCACACGGAACAGCTAAGCAGCGTCACATGTTAAATGGTGAGAATGCAAAGGAAGAAGAAATAATGAAGAAAGGGGGAGAGCACTGGGGTTGGAGACTGCTGTGAGATCCTCTGCTCTCAGTAGGTTTTGGAATACTTTCACAAATAAATTTATAATGATCCACAAT
This sequence comes from Perodicticus potto, assembly GCA_963574655.1. Lineage (NCBI taxonomy): Eukaryota > Metazoa > Chordata > Mammalia > Primates > Lorisidae > Perodicticus > Perodicticus potto. Next base: position 45,273 of record CAUYRH010121282.1, on the reverse strand, counting down.
AAAGAAAAAAGGAGGAAAAAAATTCATTCTCTATCAAACTAACAAATAATAAAAATTATCTAAGAATCTGTTCTTTCTCTTTTCCCTAATGGGAGGGGAGAAAAAAATAAAAAACAATAATCGCACAGGTCTAGAATGGATAGAAATCAAGTAACTCCCAAATGATTAAAGAAAGCTAAACTGAGTTATGATAAAGAAAATTTTAAAGCATACGATATGTTGATGTTGTATCTAAAAATTCATTTCTTCTCCTTTCCCCCTAGTGGGGAGAAAGAAAAAAATAAAAGCTAGTAATTACACATACCCAAAAGTAATTAGAAATCCAATAATTCACAAATGATCAAAGAAAGCTAGAATTGATTTTTCCTAAGTAGAATTTTAAAGTATTAAAAAACACGTGGTATTGAGGCATGTGAAGAAATGTCCATACCTCCGTCCTTCGTAGGCCACGTTTTGTTTTAGAAGATGGATACAGGGGGCCGTTTGCAGATAAGTTGTCTACTTTTAGTTAAAAAATATTTAGAGATATAGTTAAGGTCACTTAAACCTTCTTATATATCAAATATATTTAGGATGGAGAAGATCAATAATTCAAAAATTGAATTACTCCCTATTTATAAGTAACAAATATTACAGTTAATATTTAAATAATTACCTTCCATTTAGGAAATTTGGATCTCTACATTTTTGCATTGATTACTTGCTAATTAGCTCAATTTGTTGCCTTAGATTATTTACTGCTCAGATTATTCACTTAGTCTCAAGGATGTTTTCTGATTATTTTGCCTTATTCTCTCTCCCTAAGAAAGGAACTTAAAATGACAGAAAGAAGGTTCATAATTTTAACTCAGAGAGTATATGCAGGTATATACAGTGTACATATAATATATAATGTGCATGTATAGAGATATACATATACTGTATAGCTCATGCCTTTACCTTTAAACTTTTCGACAACCTATATCTCCAGGTAAAACATTTGCCATTTTGGATAGAGTTCAACCCCTGTCTTTCTTTGCTTCACTCTTTCTCTAGAATATAATCAGACAACAAATTCTACCAATTTGTTCTTCTTCCCATCCCTTTTGCCTTACTGATTTTGCTTTCCCGACTTATAATTGTTCTCAACATTTTCTTTTCCAAGCTATCTTCTTTTCTGCGCAAAATGGCCTCATGCATATTTTATCTCAAACATTAGATCTTCCTGAAGTTGTCCTTTGCTAGCTACCGTCCACTAAAATCCCTTTTGGATTTTATGTATACTTGTGCTAATTTCCTCATCACTCAGTCTTATGGCTCATATATATATTATTTTATTCTAATTCATGTTTTATAGATTTGAATCTTGGCAAATTCTGATTTGAATAAATATAATAAAACCTATAAAATATAAAATGTAAGACAAGTCACAGCTGGGAATGCTGTGGCTTCCCACGGTAGGACAATGAAGCCTGAGAATTTTTCCTGTGAGATGAGGGGGCACTGGGAGAGGCAGCTGTTTTAGCAGGAGTCAAAAGTCAATCTTGCAACCCCAAATTAATCACCCTAATAGACCAATTCATGTGTCCTTGCCTCCACGACATAGCGCCACAGCTGAGTCAGTTTCCGACTCCCCAGAGTTCCCAAAATAGACTGTACGTCCACCTAAATTGTTTTGTATTTATATCCTTAAACATTCGTCTTCTCTCTCAAATTGTGAACTCCCTATTCAAATTTGCCCCAATAAGTTAAGTGTTGCCATTGTTTTATAATTAATTGGTTATTGAGTTAAGTTCCATTGAATTAAATAAAAAAACAAAGATCTAATTGGCAAGAATGTTAACTTGGTGCTAAGCCCAAAAATCTTGAGTCAGGATTCTTTAATCCTTCTGCCTGATACCAGCTTGGGATGAGGCTGAGTTCAGAGTTAACTGCACCCATTGTAGGAAAAGGCACAATGTCTAATCATCTCAAACAAAACATGAGAACAAAACTCTAAAGTTGGGAAAAACTCCTAAGAGTAAAAGAGAGGAAAAAAAAAAAAACAGTTTGTAATGTCCCAGAAAGGAGAAGATGAGCAGAGAGATGCTGGTGCTGAGTCATGTTGTCAGGGGCTAGGAAGACCCCAGCTTGCTGAGTCATGTTGTCAGGGGCTAGGAAGACCCCAGCCCCAGCTGGGCTTCCCCTGGGTGCAGCAGCAAGGGCCTCGGGAATCTGAAAGCACTTGGACTCAGCCCACACAAAAAGAGGAAAGGAAGCAGCAGGAGAGCCGGCAGGAAGAGAGGAAGTTACGGAGCAAGGAGAATTTAACAGAAAAGTTGAAGTATATAGAACGCAGGTCAGTGTATGAGCAGACGGAACACACCTGCAAGGAAGGTCTGGGTCTCTCCCTGGAGAATGAGGAAGGCCCTCTCACAGACCCTCACTCTTGTATTAATTCCCCACTTCCTAGCTTCATTCCTCCTACGTGTACGTTTATGCATTTCTTAACTCATGTTTATGTATTTCTTTCACCTAGGCCTTGACCAAGCCAACTCTACAGTCTATTTTTAATAATTTCAGCTTTGGAAAGTCCCTAAGATATTCATCGAGCATTGATTCATCATGGGATGCTGATTAACTTCTTCTTTAAAATGTTTCTGCTGATCAATTCCTCTGGGGTGGGGGTGGGGGAGGGCTTAGGAGTGCCTGAATTTATAACCTTTCTAACCACAATCTTGGCTAGTTCTACTTTTGCAGCAGCCCGGAATAGTCTATCTTCCCCACCCAGCTCCTGTCTAAGTTAAGGAACTGTTTCCTCTGCCTCAGCAATCGCCTGCTTTTCTTTGTCCCAGCAATGGTCTGCTTTTCTGTTCCTTCTTACCTTGTTCTCCACCTGTCCCTGACAATATAGAAGGTATAACCCTACAGATTTCTGCAGAGCTTCCCAGGAATCACACCCAGGGCTAGGAGGCTCTCTGGGTTCCTGTGGGGCACCATTAATTGTCCTTACTCCATCCAGCACATATCCTTAAAATGAACCCCAACCAGCATGTAACAGACTCCACCACTGTAATGTGGACACATCATACTTTGATAACTATTACCTGGTGATCTGGTCCACTATTTTACTAAAGAGTAAACAGTAAAATTTGGGAGTGGGTGGAGAAGCACTGGCCCGCTGGTGCTTCTAAGGCCCCAGATTTGGGACATGAGAAGCAGATGAGACTTCCCGAGTGGGCTGCCTCACTTCCTGTAACATGAGCCACCAGGATACACATCATGGCATGTGATTGAAGCCCCCGGGTGGCGGATGAGGAGCCGGAGGAAATGCCCCATGTGTAGGGAGACTGTTTACAACTAAGTGTCCCCTCAGGGAGGTTTCGCCTTTCTTCACACTGATTCCATACACTGCAGGATGGATGAAGCCACCATAAAAAGCACCACAACCTTCCCACCTGCTCCTGTTGTGTGTGACCATAGGAATCAACTAAACTGCCACAGGCATTCAAAGCAGTCATCTCTCCCTCTTCCTGCCCCTTTCCCGTCCCTGAGAGCAAGGACTGAGGGAGGGACGTGTGCCAGAAGCCGACCGAGTGCACACACACCCCACAGCGTGAGCTACTCAGCCTCACCGAGTCTGCGTGGAGCAGGACGGGCAGGCGAAGGCATCAAGTCCAACAGGAATCTGTGTTTGTGTGTGCAGGATGGAGCCTCTGAGACTGAACCTGGCTGCCTTAGTCACCTACGCTGAGTAACAACTGCGGAATCAGAAATCTCAAAAGGAGATCTGCTTGATGGCCAGCAAAAATAACGGTAATGGAGCAGAGTGGGTAACAAGGACAGAAACAATAAAGCCGTTTTTATGTTCATACTTGAATGAGAGGAAGCTATGTACAGAATGCAGCAGGAAATACACAGATGCAAAGCGTAAATGAAGGGGTTTCATTATCAGGCTTAACAGCTGCCTCGGTCCATACTGGCTACACTTAACCACACCAATATGATGTAGAGACACTGTGTCGCTAAGGATAACAACAATTTCCGAGTGATTCGAAGCCTCCAGTTAAACACAGTCCTCAGAATGACAGAGCCGGGTTTACCTCTCACTGTCTGATTAAGAAGTGAAAACCAGGAAGTTAGGGTGCAAGAAACACACGCCGAATTCTGCTGAGCTTTTAAAACTGGAATGCAGTGGGCGAACGGGCGCTTCTGTGCCATTTCCCTACGCTTTGGAAAGTACAGGATCTCAAAGATGTTTCTTCTCTGATTCACCTGTGATTCACGTTTGCCAACATAAGGTAATAGGTGGTTTTAAATGAACCATAAAGCACGTCTATTGACTAAAACGAATTACTCGGCACCAGTGGTTGCATTTGATAAGTGAATACTCAGTGCAACATAGAAAATTAGAATTATGTGGTTATGCCTTCAATTTGGGTAAAAAGTAACCATTGATTTTCCATTAAAAAAATCTTATGCTTATGCGAAACTTCCCTAAAGAGTTTTTAACATAAGAATTATTGTTGTGAAGGGATAGTCTTTTAACTCTCAGAGGGATCTGTCCAGATTCCTCCCAATTCTATGACTTTAATAGCTCCCAGCTTTATTGAGGCATAATTGAGAAAAAAATTGTGTATATTTAAGATATACAATGTGATTTTTAAAGTATGTATACATCACAAAATGTACATTTGTTGTGTGTGTTGAGAAGAGTTCAGATGTACTCTTTCAGTAAATTTCCAGAATATAATACAGTATTACTAACTATGGTCACCATGCTGCCTGTTAGGCCTCCAGAAATTATTCATCCCCCATAACTGAAACTTTCTACTCACTTTCATTTCTCACCATATCATATGAAACTTCTGCCTTTTACGTGAGGTTTCTTGAAGTGGGAATGTGATTAAGTATAAGGAAAAAATAAAAAAATGAAGCACTGAAATACTAGAGTATATGTATGTAGATTCTCTCGTTACAGGGAGGAATAAATTTTGCATTTTAAGGTGGAAGAAAACCTTTGGTAGCATCTTCTGAAATATCCATTATTTCACCTTAGATGACAAAGGGGCTTATTACAAATTTAAGAGAGGCTATGTCATTCTAATGGCTACCATGTAATTCTTTGGGCACAAATTCTTTTTCCCTAATCACTTCTATGAGAATCTAAAAGTAAATGTACTACCATCACTGGCAATTACAAGTGCCAAATTATTAAGTGCATTAACAATTTTAGGCTACTAGAGTTCCACTTAATGCACTAGAGTAGCAATTTACTAAATGGACTCAAGTGGCCCAAAAGATCTAATACGCCCCACAAAGGTAAGCCCTCAATCATTTCATTAACATTTGGATCATCTGTGTACTCAAGAAGAAAAGGACTGTGGAGGTGAAAAATTATCATTAAGAAACTGTTAAAGGAAAAATACCCCATAACACAAGCACGCTAGTATTTCTGTTTTCTTGGGAAATCAGAGACTTAAAAGGGCTTCTTTTTAGAATATTGAATTTACTAAGTGTTATGTGATAAAATTGTAGTCAACAAAGTTAGTTCTTTTAAATACTTAAGATCCAAAATAGAAACTATTCTTAAATCTTACTGCAAATGCTGACCACTATAATGTGAGGTTGTTCAATAGAAAAGGAAAAAAATAACCACTCATGAGTAGAGAGATAAACATTCAAAGTTACTCAGTTAACAAGCAAAAATAGGTTTGAATTTATAGACCTAATGTTGTTAACTTACACAGAACACAAGGTTATAAATTTTTTATATGTATTGAATATTTAAAGAAATTTTGATTAATTGGTTTATTTTAATTTCATATTTCAACTGAGGCTTCAAAGAGAATATCACATGTAATCTTCCTTGGGTTTTTTTTTTTTTAACTAAAAGTAAGTTTACTCTAAGAATTACTGATTCTGAACATTGCAACTAGCTATCTTAATTTCAATCTGCTTTAGAATGTCATTAAATTGATGAATATCATGAATAAATGTAATAATCAAGTCTCTTACATAAATTTTTCTCAGCTGTAGACACACAAGTCCGTCATATATTAAGTGAAATTCAAAATTCTTTTGAAACATTTTGTAGATGCTTCAGTTCACAATCTAAAAAGGTTACTTGCTTGTTTATTTCTTGGCTAGACACCACTGGTCATGGGAAGAAGTTATTTCACTAGTTATCCTAGTACAAGACAAGATTGGGGACATTTAGGGACATAAGAGACTCTAGTTTTATAACCTCTATGAGAAGAAACTTTTACATGACTGGAGAATAGAATTATTTCTAGAGTCAAAGCTTTGGTGAGAGCAGAACTTTAATAACGTACATACATGAAAATGCTTTCCATTTATAGTGTCTTAATAGCTCCCTAAACATCTCTTTCCAGCTAGATCTATCGGCATCTTTTTCTGCTGCCAATTGGCTCTCTTATTTGAGCAACAAATATTTACTAAGTGTCTACATGTGCCACATTCTGTTCTTGGCACTTGCAAAACATCAGTGAACAAAGGAGACAATCGTCCAGACTACTTACATGTTTATTTTAGCTGTCAAGAGATAACAATGAACAATAATTTTAAAAGTAAAGTTAGTATGTATTAACAGTTAATATATTAGAGAGTAATATATATTGTGAGGGGGGAAAATAAAAATGCAAGAGAAAGTAATTATAATTTAGAATGTAATTTTAAATTTTAAAATTTAAAAGGGATAGCAATTTTAGTAAGAAGTTCCTACTGATCAGCTGAACTTGAAGTAGAGAGAAGTAGAGACTTGAAGGGGGTGAAGAAGTTTGTTCCAGGAATGTCTGCAGGAAGAATGATCCAGAAAGAGGAAACAAGGCAAAGGTCAGAGGTGAGAGTGTACCAGGCATGTCCCAAGAACCACAAGGCACCTTCTGTGGCCAGAGCACAATGAGCAGGGACATGGGTAGGAGATGAGCTCCGACAGAGAACAAGGCAAGGCAGATGATGAGGGCCTGTGTGTGTCTCTCCGAGTGAAATATAAAGATTTTGGAGAGTTTTGAAGAGGATGGAATCTACCGTATTTTAAGTGAATCACACGGATTCTCCTATTGAGAACAGTCTGTAGGACGCAACAGTAGAGAATCAAGACAAAAAGCTGTGACTGTGGAAATCCGCATAAAAAACGGTGATGACCAAAATTGGCAGAGATCGTGTGAGGCGGTTGAATTGGTGCATATATTTTGAAAATAATGGTGATATGTCCTAGTGGCTGATTGTCTTGTATGAGAGTAAGCTAGTAGTCAAGGAAGGCTCCCAGGTTTTGACTTTGGAAACTGCAAGAATAGAGCTACTACCTAGATGAGAACAGTTACAGGTAGAACAGGTTTGGGGATCAGGTGGGTTAAGCTCAAGGGGGGCTTTTTTAAAAATACATTTTGACTTATAGCCATATCTCTTAAAGATCAAAGACGTGAGTCTAAAGTTTGAGAGAGAATTCTGGGCTGCAGATCTAAACGTGAAACTCTTCAGCTTTATTAAAATTATATATTTAGCATATTTATACGGAGACCCAACATACCGATATCTATAGATACATAGACCTGTCTGCATCTCTCTTGCCTAACATGGTGCTTTGACCCACTCACAGCAAGTAAACTGAGAACGTCACCGCAATGAAATGAGGGAGGTAAAATGAACGCTTCACAATTTCTCGAGTCCCCATTTTTCTGTCATTTAAGAGGATAACGAGACACTGGGAAGAATGACAGAGGTTTCAGTACTACAAATATATAGGGTATTATCAGACTTGCTTATAGACACTTGTTAATTGTGTTGTGCTGAATTATGATCAGACTGTGTTCCAGCCTTAGTTCGGAAGGATACCTGCCTCTGGCTGGCACATTCCTGCCATTATTGCCAAGTTCACATTCTGAGAGTTAGAGATGCTGGCATGGTGCTTCCTAAGGGTTACAGCAGAGCAGGGCACAGAACTCAGTCTCTCTCCTATACACACTCCTTTTTGCTAACAAACCAAGGTTATCTCAATTCCATCCTCCTAACCATGGAATCAATAACACAGTATGTGCAAGGTATATTCTATAATTATAGAAATAGTAATAACAATAATAGCTATCATTTACTGAGGCTTTCTATGTGTCTGGCATTGTGTGTTTGATGTGCAAAGACTCATTCACGATATTGTCATATAGCTGTGACTCAGAAGCCTTCGGTCTGGTCTGCTGTATGCTAGTTGTGATGACAAGTTTTGTATACATGAGCCAAGCAGGACAGTATTTGACACTAAGCACAGCAGGCTGCCACGAGTGTCACTACTCTCTCTAGACCAGCAGTTCTCAACCTGTGGGCCATGACCCCTTTGGGGATCGAACAACCCTTTCACAGGGGTCTCCTAAATACATCCTGCATGTCAGATGTTTACATTATAATTCATAACAGTAGCAAAATTACATTATGAAGTAGCAATGAAAATAATTATGGTTGGAGGTCACCGCAACATGAGGAACTGTATAAAAGGGTCGCAGCATTGGGAAGGTTGAGAACCACTGCTCTAGACCTTCCACGTTTTCACCTGACTTCATAAGCAGAGGTACAAGGGGGGTCATAATATCCCTGACCCTAACCGCCTTGATTGAGGCAGTTACTTGAGACTAGAGAGAGAAACATCTCAAAAATGAAAAAGATGAAGCAGAAAAGGGAGGACATGGACAAAAAGACCAAAAGAGGAGATAGGAGAAAATCCTAACAGGAGAGGAAGGAAAAAGAGCTGAGCAGATGTCTCCCTGAGGCCTTCACCTGCATACCACAGGGAAGAGTGAGCATGAAAACTATTCATTCATTTTTATTGAAAAGTTGTGCAGCTGAGCAAGAAGATGCAGTCAGGTCTCTGCCCCTCACCTGAGGTGAGACTCCTCTTCCTGACCTTGAACAGCAGTAGAGATGGTGGCGGTACATGAGCCGGTGCTGCCGGAGAGGACCCTTCCCTGGGGAGGGGGAGTAAATAAAGTATACTGCATATTTACATAATAAGCAGGATGCCCACGTAAAGAATTCATCAGATAAATTTCTTATAAGAAAGACTTGTCAGAAGATGCGAGTGGAATTATAGAGAATACGCCAACACATTGATTAAAGCAAGGGTCTGTATTGCCAGCAGTTGAGAGTGGCCCAGCTAAAAGATCTCTCAACCCCGAGGGGTTGGGGTATAGGTCTTGTAAGCTCAGCTTCTGGTTGGGCAGGGGCACCCTAGAGCAAGCAGAATTTTACACAAGCGAATTTTGCAAGAGTAGAATGTATAGGGTGGGAAGTGGGTAGTCACAAAGGAGACCAGATGGGGTGTGCAGATAGGAATGTGGTTTTACAAGGCTTTTCAACTTCAAGCTAATCTTCCTGTTTCTGCAGGGTGTGATCACAAGGTCTGCTCAGATAAGCAGGGGAAGGGGCTTTAGGCTATTTGCCAAATAGAGTTAGTGTTTAGTTTCTCTTAACAAAATGGAGTCAGTCTGGGTTCACAGACTGACCATTTCCTTCACATTAAATGGCAGACGACTTTCAATCTCCGCCCCCGCTTCTTGCTTCACATTTGGGCAGGCCAGTAAGAAAGCATGACACCCCTCCTGTGGCACTGGCAGAAATCAAGTAGTCTCTTGACTTCCAGAGGGAACAGCCCCACTCCTAACCCCATGAAAGCCCAAATGAGAAATTTTTTTTCTTGTTATCTCAAGTCATTTTTCAAACAGGCTTGGGAGCCTTCCCTGCTTCGTTCAGAAGCTTCTTGCATTAGTTTCAAGTCTGTCGACATCCTTTGGGTGTCCTCATCTGTTGAGGGTTCCCCTACCCCAGTTGACCTGGTTCGACAACTGGGAAGAACTAGAAAATTCAACCAAGATACTGAGGAGTAGAAAGCAAAAGTGAAACTGGAGCAGCACAGGTAGATGAATGGAAAGCCAAAGTAACTTTGTATAGGCCTTAGTACAACAAAGAGAAATTTGATTTAAGAACAAAGAGAAAGTTTAGAGCCCAGCCAATGAGAGTTGGAAGTGGGTCCATCTGTGAGTGAGGAGAGAGAGATGCGTGCAAGAGCAGCGTGGAGGTACAAATATCCTCTTTCTCGCTGCTTGAAATTGTTTGTGGCTCTTTCATGGGTGTCTCTGCCCCTCTGGACACCTTTGTCCTTTCCTAATTGTCGTTGATTGTGCCGGTTACATCTTACCCACATTCCTTTTCAGTTTTTTGGTGATAATTGCTGTTGAATGTTTCTATGGGCCCCCAGACTCCTTATTCAGCAAGCCAGACTTGTCTCCCTCCCCCCTTGAAGCCTCTTTCTTTATCTTTTCTCAGCATCCTAACCAATTCGGATGAGGGTCCATCCCCCTTTTGTAGCAAGGGGTGAAAACCACACCTATGATCAACCAGGCAAATCCGAGTATCTCACATTGGCAAGTCAATTTCCCTTTCATTTCAGACAAATGAGGCATTTAGGTTATCATGGTCTTTTATGTGGTTTTTACAGCGGTAGCCTTTTGTCTTGATTCTCTACTGTTGCGTCCTACAGATTGTTGCCAATAGGAGAATCCGTGTGATTCACTTAAAATACGGTAGATTCCATCCTCTTCAAAACTCTCCAAAAATCTTTATATTTCACTCGGAGAGTCACACACAGGCCCTCATCATCTGCCTTGCCTTGTTCTCTGTCGGAGCTCATCTCCTTCCATTGTCCCTGCTCAATGTGCTCTGGCCACACAAGCTGCCTTGTGGATCTTATGACATTCCAGGTACACTCTCACCTCTGACCTTTGCCTTGTTTCCTCTTTCTGGATCATTCTTCCTGCAGACATTCCTGGAACAAACTTCTTCACCTCCTTCAAGTCTCTACTTCTCTCTACTTCAAGTTCAGCTGATCAATAAGAACTTATTAAAATCACTATCTCTTTTAAATTTTAAAATTTAAAATTACAGTTCTAAATTATAATTGCTTTTTCTTACCCTTATATTAACATTTACTAACATTTCAACAACTAGCCTCAAAAAATGTCAGAAGACATTGGTAAAATCATTTTCTTTTGTCCATTTTCTTCTCAATCTTCTGACATAGGAGACAAACAGAGCAATATTGGGTTCCTGATTAGAACTTAAGTTTGTGTTTGTCCATTGTGTTTGTTTATCATTTGATGTCTTTTCCACAGCAGCTAAAGAATAAGACAATTTTCATGAAAACTGAGGTTTACCTTCAACATCTTCCAGGCTAGAACAGCCCAGTCTTAAATGATCCCATGCATTTCAACTGTCCAGATTTCCAAGGGGAAAACAGGCCATATGAGACTATTATATAAACACAGAATGCATAACTGCAAAAAAAAAAAAAAATCACAGCCACATATGTAACAGTCACTATTGTTTAAGTCAATATACAAATATAAAATATTTTATTATTCATAGTAATATTTTACTTAATTATAAACTATTCGCTATCTGGAAATTTAAAGAAAAACTTGAATCCATTCTCAGACTAGCAAGAATAAATTAAGCAGGGAAAAGGAATATGTATTTTTAATAACCACTTTAGAACCATTTCAGAATTTTACATATATATATATATATATATATACTATATATATAAATAACATATATAATAGTTAACAGATATTTTACAAAGTAAGTCAACTTGTTTTAGAAAATACTGGATTTTTTTTATTGCCTTCAAAAACTAATCACGTTCAATTTTAAAAGATAAGTGCTTTTTTAAACTTTTCCTTATTTATGATGCCATACCATAAAAACTTTTTTTCTAGTAGTTACCAATTTTGACAAACCACTCTAATCACATTTTAAAATCTATGCCTATGATAAAATTTAAAAAAATACATATTTGGACTTTCTCCCTGTTTACAGGCACATGACTCCTAAACCCTTGGAATCTCTTGAGTGATGAGTGTCTTTGAATGCTAAGGAGATGACCCTTGGTTGAGGGGCAGGGCTTCTAGGGAGCTTCAGGATGGGGTCCAGTCATCAGAAAGACCAAGTCCATTAGAAGCTTGGAAATTTCAGCCCTATTCCACAACCATCAGAGAGGAAAGCTGCTGGAGCCAATCGCTAAGGGCCATTGATTTAAGTGGTTATGTTTATGTGGTGAAGCCTCCATGAAAACCCTTAAGCCAGGCTAGCCGGATAGAGCTTTGGAGTTGCTGAACACAGCCACGTCCTGGGAGAGGAGAACACTCAAACTTGAACTTCTGCTAGATGCTCCAGTGCTCAGGACTGCACCTCTTATTCTGGCTGTTCATTCGTATCCTTTATAACTAAGAAATGGTAGCAAATAAGATGTCTTACTGATTATAACCTCTTCTAGATAGTATCAAACCTGGAGGAGGAAGTTGTAGGAACCTCCAGTACTGCACAGCCAAGTCAGAGCGTGGTATGGGTGCACAGTGAGGACAGTCTTGTGGGACTTAGCCCTGAACCCTGCCGGATCTGACACTACCTCTGAGTAGTTACTGTCAGAGTAGCAGGGCACTCAGTTGGTGTACAGAGAATTGGAGGATGTTGGTGGTGGCCAAATCCTAGCCCAAAACTGATATCAGAAGTCTTATGTGTGAAAACAGACGATAATGCCACAGAATATGGTACAAGAATTTAATAACTTTATTATGATGGTATTGTCATTGTAAGTAATTATATGAAATATAAATTTATTAATATTAATGAAAATCACTATTTTCATTCAAGAATATTTATTGAGGATTTATCATGTTCTGGCCTTCATATAAAACCTGAACATAAAATAGTTGCAAAGAAGATGTCTTGAAATCCTGTGTGGAGTCAGATCAACTAAGCAAAAATGGAAAAGAAGAAAACTAGGAATTATATTAGAAATATGTAATTGGGGTGGATGATCATAAGTAGAGGTGTCTTTGAATAAATATTAGTCAAGGTGAGATATCCTATGTGAGCCAACAAAGGGAGGCGGGCCAGGTGGAGAAAAATCACCCCCGTGGGCATGACAGCATGTGGTAAATTTGAGAAAGTCAAAGAACTGTGGCCTGAAGTTTAACGGGGGCAGGGAAAGTAGTTCTGTAGCCCTCGTACAGCGCCATTGCATGAGACTAGCTCATAGCAACCTCAAATTCCTGAACTCGGCTCGGCGCCTGTGGCTCAACGGGCTAAGGCACCAGCCATGTACACCTGAGCTTGCGGGTTCGAATCCAACCTGGGCCCGCCAAACAACGACGGCCGCAACCAAGAAATAGCCGGGTGTTGTGGCGGGCGCCTGTAGTCCCAGCTACTTGGGAGGCGGAGGCAGGAGACTCGCTTGATTCCAGGAATTGGAGTTTGCTGTGAGCTATGATGCCACTGCACTCTACCCAGGGCGACAGCTTGAGGCTCTGTCTCAAAAAAAAAAAAAAAAAAAATTTAAAAATTCCTGGACTCAGGGATTCTCTTGCCTCAGCCTCCGGAGTAGGCTGAGGACCACAGGCACCCACCACAAAGCCCAGCTACTTTTTCTATTTTTAGTAAAGATGAAGTCTCGCTCTTGCTCAGGCTGGTCTCAAACTCCTGAGCTCCTTTAATCCACCTACCTTGGCCTCACAAAATGCTAGGATTAGAGGTGTGAGCCACCGTGCCGGGCCACCTGCCTAGGGCACTCTTACAGTGACTGGAAGCTTATGTTATAAATTGCCTCTTCAGTCCCTAAACAGTTGAAATCATGAAATGGCTTTGTCCAGGAAAGTGACATAATCAGATGCACAAAATAGTTTTCTTTTCGTTGTTGTTGTTTTTTCTTTATTAAATCATAACTGTGTACATTAATGCATTTATGGGGTATGATGTGCTGATTTGATATACAAACATCATTCTTCTGTCAGGATACAAACGCTTATGAAAAACAGGAAACCTAAAGAAAGCTGGTTCGTATTATTGGAAGGAAGGAAGATATAGAATGAGCTTTTGAATTACTTTATTCAGTGGCCTAACTGGTTAGTAAAGAATCCCGCTTCCTTTCTTTTTCTTAGTCCACGTTTCACCTTTGCCAACAACTCCTCTCCCTCATGACAACCACAAGACTGAAGCGCTTCAAGGCTCCATATCACACACACCACCGGCCAAAAGAAAAGAGGGAGAGAGTGAGCTATTCCTACAGAACATTAAATAAGTTCTCTGAATTCATCCTATTCGATATATGTGTAAATCATATATCTACCTCAGACATAGGATGAAATCTACTGAATGTCTTAAGCCAATGTCCGGCCCCATTGGTGATGGTGAGACCAGTTTCTTTTCCTGAACTGGGTTAACCGGTGAAGGATAGATAGATACCAGAAAAAAAAAAAAATCAGTAATTTAGTAACTGATTTAGAAGGAGGCAAGGGGTACTAAATGACATTCCTCACTGCAGATCAGTATATTTGATAATCACAACCCTCTGCAATGACGTCCAGGTGATAATAATAATATTAATTTTTAAAATGTACTCATAGTTAGAAAACTTTGTTTTTAGGATTTTCTTTAAATGGTATTTCTGAAACATGACATTGCATTTTCCAGTGACAAACATTAATATATTTAGTATTAAATTGAATGATAAAATTTAGGAAACTTAGGGGTTATCCCTAACTTTCAGGCAATTATGTGGGATACAATAGACATATTGCCAATTAAAGGAATTTGTGATTTGGGCAAAGATGTTGCTGTATCAAAGTTTAAATCTAAGTCTAAAATTAGAAGGGAGACATGAAGTTCAAAAATAAGTTTTTCAAAAATGATAAAAACATATTACAAAAAAAGAAAACTGCATGCCAGTATCACTAAAAGACATAAACACAAATTCCAAACATGTCAGGAGATCAAATCCAGCAATGTATGTAGCTGTGATACATCACAGCCAAGTGGGATTTATACAGGGAATACAGAGGCAGTTCACCATGTGGAAAATAACAAACAGAATTAAGCATCTTAAAGGACAGAAAAAAGAAAAATAGTATCATTAACTGCAGAAAATGTCAACATCGATCCATTACAAAATCTCTAAATGGACTGGTATAGTAAGAGAAACTCTTCAACCCAGTAAAATGTATCTATTAAGAAAATGCAGCTCGGCTCGGCACCTGTGGCTCAACGGGCTAAGCACCAGCCATGTACACCTGAGCTGGCAAGTTCAAATCCAGCCCGGGCCCGCCAAACAACAATGACGGCTGCAACCAAAAAATGGCCGGGCATTGTGGCGGGCACCTGTGGTCCCAGCTACTTGGGAGGCGGAGGTGGGAGACTCGCTTGAGCCCAGGAATTGGAGGTTGCTGTGAGCTGTGATGCCACAGCACTCTATCCAGGGTGATAGCTTGAGGCTCTGTCTCAAAAAAAAAAAAAAAAGAAAAAAGAAAATACAGCTCAAATAAAAAAAAAATACAGATCACATTATATACAGCTCACATTCACAATGGTGAATGCCTTTTCCCCTAAAATCGTAAAGAAGGAAACAATGTCTACTCTCCCTACTCCCAGTCAGCATTGCTCTGGATGTTCTAGACTGTACAATGAGGCAAGTAAAATAAAATCATTCATTTTTAAAAGGCAAATGTAAAACTTTTTATGAATAGATAATATACTTGTCTTCACAGACAAATTCAAAGATACAAAAATAGGAATATTATGAGTTTAATGAAGTCAATATACACAGCCAATATACAAATATTTATTTTTCTACATAATAGCAACGGACAATTAGATATTGAAATTTAAGGAACAGTAAGATTTATAATAGCACCTCAAAACATGATATTTAGGTATAAATATCATAAAAGATTTAAACATCTGTATGAGAAAATTACAAAATACTGATTAAAGAAATCCAAAAGACAGAGTCAATAGATTTATAAGTTCAATAATTTATAAGGCTTACTATGTTTGAGATATTTAAAAGAAAGCTCACCAAATTTGTTGTATAGATATAATGCATTTCAATCAATATCCCAGTGGGATTTATTATGTAAAAATTTACAAGTGGATTCGCATGAAAAATACAAAATAACTATAGTGGTTAAGACAATCTTGAAAAAAATGTTGACAAACACAAACTATTTGATTTCAAGACCATGTTAATGAAGAGAGGGTAGTTTTGGTCACAATATGGTTACGCAGATGACTGTGAAAGAATAGAGTATACTAATATATACCCACTATAAGGTTAGTTGATTTTTGGCAAAAATGCCAGGGTAATTTAATAAAGGAAAGACAAATCTTTGCAATATATGGTTCTAGCCTTGCCTATACACTACATATTTATAATTCCATGACATGCTAAACACATTTCTCTCCTTTTCAAGTTTCCCCAAAGTCTCATCCCTTTGAATATATAGAAAAATGTTTGTCATCTTTTATACCAATCCCAGAATAGAAAGGCCACTTCCTTAATATAGTTACTTAAATACAGCTACTGAAGAATGAGCTAAGACATAAGCAGACACTCCCCACTCAACACAGGATGGGTGTGACAGTTGCAATTACTACAGACGTTCCTGTTTAAAAAGGGGAAAAAAGGAAGTCACCAAATAACTGACGCACACTAACCTGGAAAGCCAACCAAACGAGTGCTAGGAGCTTCCTGATGATCACTCTTCCTAGTCCTCTCAGTGGATAACTCTCCTTGACTCCTGCCTTTGCCTTCGGGGGCTCTTAATTACACCCTTTAGGCTCTTGGTTTCCACTGGTCAATCATCCTTCTTTTGTGTGAAAGGTACCTGAGGTATACAAGCTCATAATTTTCTTAGCCTGCTTTCTCCCAAGCAAATTTGGGGATTTCTATGCTCCTAAATTCTCATGCAAGTTGCACTTCCGCCCTTTCCCATCTCTGAGCACCACCATGGAGGTCAGCAATAACAAGCACTTTACAAAAGGAGGCAAAAAAAGGAGCTCAGAAGAAAGCGGTCGACCCATTTTCTAAGGAAGATTGGTATAATACTAAGGCACCTGCTTAGTTCAATGTAAGAAATATTGGGGAAACACTGGTCACCAGGACTCAAGGAACCAAAATTGCACCCAATGGCCTCAAAGGTCATGTGTTTGAAGTGAGTCTTGCTGATCCACAGAATGATGAAGTTGCATTTAGAAAATTCAAGCTGATTACTGAAGATGTTCAGGGCAAAAACTACTTGACCAACTTCCATGGCATGGATCTTACCTGTGACCAAATGTGTTCTATGGTTAAAAAAGGGAAGACTATGACTGAAGTTCATGTTGAGGTCAAGACTAATGACGGTCATTTAATTCACATGTTCTATGTTGGTTTTACTAAAAAAAAATCCAACAATCAGATACACCCAGCACCAACAGGATTACCAAATCCGGAAGAAGACAGTGGAAATCATGACCAGAGACATGCAGAAAAATGACTTGCCAGAAGTAGTCAATAAATTGCTTCCAAAGAACATTGGAAAAGACATAGAAAAGGCTTACCCATCTATTTATCCTCTTCTTGATATCTTCATTAGAAAAATAAAAATGCTGAAGAAGCCCAAGTCTGAGTTGGGAAAACTCCCGGCTTCATGGTGAAGGCAGCAGTTCTGGAAAAGCTACGGGGATGAGACAGGTGCTAAAGCTGAATGAGCTGATGGATATGAACCACCAGTCCAAGAATCTGTCTAAAACGCAGGCTTTTAATAACGACAAATAAAGAGTCCTATTTGTGAAAAAAACAAGTTGGGGGAATACAAAAACCTTTTCATTTGTATTATCTGTGTGCCTTTTATTGTAAGTTTGCAGAGTTTAATAAATATAAGTACCTTAAACTTTGTGGATCCTCTATGAATAATAATGGGATTTACTTCATTCTCAAAAGTCATACTCACAAATCTGTTCAGGATGAATCCTCTCTGCCTAGGACTTCTAATGCGACAGAAAGGACAATGCCCTTAAGCTTCTTTAAAAATGTATCGTTGATTGAGAGGATCCCTGAGATGATTAATAAAATTCTTCACTGGACCTTTCGCTGAGACATCACCATTGATATTTCTGAAAACAGAACAAAGGGTTTTGCATTCGTACCCTGGTTTTCCTACTTAGACAATGATTTTCTTGCAGTCAACTGTATTTGATTTATTTTTTGAAAGTCATTGGTTGATTTTAACATTGTTTGCCTTCTGGGAAGTCTGATAATTTTCACTGCTATAAAACCTCTAATCATTAATGTTTTACAGCCCTTCCACTGTTTATCTCTTTCCTCTCACATTTTGCTAAAAGCAGCAAGAAGCCACCAGGCATCATGTTCAACACTTAGGTTAGAAATATCCTCAGCCAGATCCCCCAGTTTGCTAGTGTATTTCCAGTTCTGACTATATCAGAGGAGACAGTGTTACTAATTCTCATTGAGTTACAAGTATCCACTTGCCTCCAATTTTAAGTAAGATTTTTCTCACTTTCCTTTAAGCCCGTACTAAAAGTCCATGATGCTTTTACAAATATTTTTACAAATATAGGCTATTTCAGGTTTTACAAACCCTTTTAAAATTTCCCAGCTTCTTTGCACTGCTCATTTTGAAGGCCACTCTCACAACATAGGATTATTTTATGGTAGCTCCACACTTTCAGGTACCAAAATGGGTATTACTCATCTAGTGCTGCAGAACGTATTGCTGTTAAAACCCAGCAGCTTCAAACAACAAATATTATATCATAGTATCCAGGGGTCCAGAATCCAGGAGGAGGGTATCAGACAGGCTGAATCAGGGTCCCTTCAAGTGGTTGTGGTCACTCTCACACAGGGCTGCCAGCACCTGGAGACCCGGCAGCGAGGATAAAGAATTTGTTTAAGAATGGCTCCCTCACGTGGCTATTGTCAGAAGGCCCCATTTGCCTGTTTCTTTTTGGCAGAAGACTTTAGGCGCTTGCCACATGGGCCTCTCGTCACAATATGGCAGCTGATTTTCTCAAGAGAGAAATGACTAAGAGAAATTACAGGTTCTTTCATGACCTCCTTTCAAAGGCACGAGCCAATATTGCCACTTCACTCTATGTTTTAGAAGCAAATCACTAAGTCCATTCCAGCAGATGGGTATTGGGCTTCGTCTTCTAAACAAGTCTTCTCAAGGACTTAGTTAGATAGTCAGCATGGTCTTCTCAACGTCTTAGTTAGATAGTTAGCATATATATATTTTTTAAGACAGAGTCTTAAGCTGTCTCCCTGGCTGGAGTGCCGTCGCATCACAGCTCACAGCAACCTCAAACGCTTGAGCTTGAGCGATTCTCTTGCCTCAGTCCCCCAAGTAAGTGGGACCACAGGTGCCCGCCACAATGCCGGGTTATTTTTTGGTTGTAGTTATCATTGTTGTTTGGCAGGCCCGGGCTGGATTTGACCCATCAGCTCTGGTGTATGTGGTTGGCGCCCTAGTTGCTGAGCTACCGGCATCGAGCCCATCATGGTCATATTTTAAAACCACCACACATCCTTCCTTTGGGGACTCCAGTTATACACATATCATGCTGTTTGAAGTGTCCCACAGCTCACTGTTAACGTGTTCATTTGTCCATCTTTGTTCTTTTTTTTTTTTTTTATGAGTTTCCTTTTGGAGGGCTTCAATTGCTATAGATTTACAATTACTAACTTTTTCCTGCAAAGTTTAATCTTCTATTATATATATCAACTGTATTTTTTACCTCAGACATTATAGTGTCATCTCTAGAAGTTCATTTCTGTGTTTTTTATTCTTCTATGTTACCATTTAACATATTCAATCTTTCTCTAGATTTTTACACAGGTGATGTACAGTTATAGCAACTGTTCCAATATCTTTTTCTATTCATTTGATGATCGTTCTACGAATTCGTCACTTTGGGGTCAGTTATATTTCTCATCATTCTATTAATGTTATCATGTCTCGGGCAGTCATATTTGATTTTTCTCCTTATTCATAGATATCTGTAGATAACTACTTTGTTAACAGCATACCTTAAATTTTGAAAATTTATTTTGTATAAAGTATAACAATTACATATGGTGCAAATAAGTAAAAGCCTAATAAAATGGCTAAGAAATGTTTTCTTATTAACACAAGACTTCTGCATTATTTTCATATAATAAGTGTGTATATGTACAAATGATTACATACACATACACACTATTGGATTTGGAATTTTTTGTAAAACATGCCAAATTAAGTTTTAAATTTCAGTGAAAATATTTGACCAAGAAGTAATTTGGTAATATACATTCTAAAGGGAAACATTCAAGGTTTATTCTGCATTTTTTCATATTTTCATAGATACATTAATTATGAGGCTCAGCCCTCATAAAATAAAAACAAAAAAGGGAAAAACACGTTTCTGCACTTATACACATAAAATTGAGCCCCAGGTTTCTCTTTTTGTCAAGGTCCAAAGCAGCAAACTTGATTTTATCTTTGTGCAATGAAATACAGCTCAAAACACTTCTCTACCACGTGGTACTGATTCCTGTAAATTGCTTTTTGAGATGTTTTTATAAATGCTTTTATTTTGTAGCATATTGATTGCCATGGAAATGAATTACAGCTGTCAGTAATGGTTTACTTATAGTTATAACTTATAAATATATAAGTTATATAAATATATAACCTGACTTCGTCACACCTTTTAATAAACCAATGTTATAATTTTTGTCATTGTGAAAGTAAAAAAAGTAATTTTAATACAGAAAGGAGGAAAAGAATAATGATTAAAACAAACAGTGACTCTCGTTAGAATGGAATGGAGGAATTGCTATTCTTTTCCATTCTGGGAGAAACTGCAAAAATAGAAATGGCTTGTAAATTGATCCTTTCTGTGGAGCTCTACTCAAACAGCATTGCATAGAAGCAAACCTTAGACTACGGTCCTTCACATCGCTAATATTCTACCTCAATGTTCATTATGAAAAAGTGTAAATGGAACTCAGCATGAACCCCACCCCCGATTCCATGAGAATCAGGAGAATCTTGGCCAACCCTGAAGAATTAGATCTTCTCTAGCAGTGAAAAATAGCTTTTCCCTCTAAGGGAAAAAAAGCAAAAGTTTCTTTGAAAGAGGAGTCAGCCCGAAGAAATGCCAAATTAAAACTCACTTACACTTCAGAAATAAAGCTACTTTATGAAGAGAAAATGGGCTACTCTAGAATTGCCCTAAAAAACTAAGACAAAATATGGCAATAATTTTATAATCACCATTTTGTAATCAGCCTGATATAATGAAACTTAAAACTTTTTAAAAATTAATGAATGAATTAATTCCGGACCCTTAGCAACATAGCATTTACAATGACTACCATAAAATGAAAATGTGAAGAAAACTGTGACTCATAACCAGAAGACCTGCCCCTTTAAAAAAAAAATAGAAAAGAAAAAAGGAAATGAAATAGAGAAAGAGAGCCAGAGTTACATGTTTTAAAATAGTCAATAAGGAATTTGAAACCAACTATAAAAATGAGGTTGATAATTTAATGGAAAAGATTAATATAATGAATTAAGAGACTGGGCTCTCAGAGAAATCAAAGACTGTAAAAAAGAACCAAATAGAAATTACAAAGGGAAAAATGCTATTTAGGAAATAAGGCATTTACTGAATGTACTTAACAGCAAATTACGTATTGCAGAAGAGAGGCAAATAGTTAAAACCTACACTAAGTGAAACACAGAAAGAGGGTGCAGAAATATACTTATCCAAAATCATCTTAAACTTACATCAGTTTTATAATGTGTCCTTTCCATGATTTTTTTGCATACATCCACATATATGATCAAGCCTTGGGGAAAAAAGAGATCATATCAAAAAGCCTAACAATTTTTTTAGTAGAAAAGAAGAAATAAAGGAGATAAAAAGTGGAGTGAAAAATTTTTTAAGTAATAATGTCCCAATAAACATTTTTATGAAGAAGATCAGTTCTTATGTTCAAGTAGCTCAGCAAATTTCAAGTATGGTAGAACCTCCCCCCACCCCCAAAATTACAACTAGGTACATAATAGTCAAATGTTAAAAATCAAAATATAAAGAAAAATCTTAAAAATCAGCCAAAAAAGGATAAGATACATGCAAAGAAAACTTTAAAATCTTCTTACTTATAATCAAAAATGATGCAATACAGACAGATATAAAAATATACAGTGTTTAAAAATAAAAAAATTTTTCCAATAAAAAATTCTATATCCAGCAAAAGTATCCATTAGTAGTGAAAGTAACGGTTCCACTTCAGCTTAGGATATTGAAAGCTCAAAGAGAATGTCATCACTCCAGTAGTGATGAAAAAATAGCTGAACCATGTACAAAATCATGTTATTTGTTTTAACTCCATCAGAGATACAAGGTCACAAAGCAGTTAAGTATTTTAAAGTCCAAAGAGTGGCAAATTTCTTTGAGGACAGATGGAATACAGGAATTTTTTCATCTTTAACAAAGCACTGGAAGAAAAACTGAGCCATATAAAAGCCAGTAAGACAAAGTAACTTGAATTTTAATACATTCTTAAAAGAGAAAGTAGAGGGTAGCATGATAGTTTATACAGAACTCTGAAACAAAGTTATTCCACACACTCTCAGGACCTTTTCCACAGATACTTACTAGATGCTTTTAAGAAAGATTAGGAGCAGATCAGGGGAGAGGATAGAGAGGGGTCTCTATTGAAGGGAAATTTATCCAGCAGGTGATTCACTGGTTTGGGGCTCGGCAAGGCATCTCACACAGGTGTTTAGACCATTGTTTTATTTATGAAGCAAGATATTAGCCACTGGGAGGCATAATCCTCTCTCATATCCCAGGTTCATGACAAGCCCATCTCTGGAAGAAATTCCCTTAACTTTTATAATAGCACGGATTACTCCTGATGAATTACTTCAATTTTTGGTTACTCAAAGAGACTTCGGGTAGACATCAGAGAATAATACACCTTTTTTTCAGCCCTCCTTCCGTGATATCTTCCATGGAGTCTAGTCACTGCTGTGGGAAGCTCAGATAGTGTGGAAAGATTTCCGGCAGCCTGCATCAGTTGCCTTGTAGATGGAAGAGGAAACGTGGAGACGACCCTACCCCTGGCTGCCATCTGACTGCAACCTTTTATGAATGTGTGAGCAAAAATCACCCAGCTGGGTCTAGTCAGCCTGTGAACCATGTAGTATCAAGATAATTGGTTTTTGTTATTACAGCAATCCCAAGTTTAGGATGGCTTGTTACGCAGCAGTGAGTAACTAAAAAAAACTTCTCTTCTGCAGTTAATTCTATTAATGTATTTGGTTTCACATGGATGACTTGGAAGGGTTCAAGATTTCAGTGGAGGAAATATCTGCAGATGTGGTAAAAATAGCAAGGGAGCCTGAAAATGTGACTGAAGTGCTGAAATCTCAAAATAAAATTTTAACAGATGAGGAGTTGCTTCTTAAGGCTGAGCAAAAAAGTGGTTTGTTGAGACGGAATCTACTCTTGATGAAGAGGCTATGAACATTGCTGAAATGACAACAAAGGATTTAGAATATCAAATAAACTTAATTGACATAGAAGCAGGGTTTGGGGAGATTTAAATTCAATTTTGAAAGAAGTCCTACTGTGGTTTAAATGCTGCCAAACAGCATTGCATGCCATAGAGAAGATTATTTTTTGTGTGAAGGGAAGGTCAATTGATGGGGGAAAACGTCATTGTCATTTTAAGAAGTTCCCACAGCCACCCCAACCTTCAGCAACCAGAACCCTGATAGTCAGCAGCCATCAGCACCGAGGCAAGAACTTCCTCCAAAAAGAGATCAAGACCCCCTGAAGGGTCAGTTGATCATTAGTATTGTTAATTTAGGTTTATAAATACATTGCATGTTTAGACATAATGCAATTTCATACTTAATAGACAACCGTACGGTGTGAACATGACTCTCATATTCACTGGGACACCAAATAATTTGGTTT
The DNA here is from genome assembly GCA_963574655.1 of Perodicticus potto. Taxonomy (NCBI): domain Eukaryota; kingdom Metazoa; phylum Chordata; class Mammalia; order Primates; family Lorisidae; genus Perodicticus; species Perodicticus potto. The sequence continues at coordinate 21,441 of CAUYRH010121282.1, read as the reverse complement.
GATTGAATAAAGCAATCACTTCATTGCTATTTTCACTTTACCGTGGTGTTACTGCATCAGACCAATATGGTTTAACTTGTGTGTAACAGAGCTGTAAGTTGTTTAAAAGTTTTAGTTGCCACGGACCCTCAGGTTGAAGGTCACATAACCTGAGCCCAGATGAAGCAGGTGCACAATTACAGGTGGAATTTCAGGGCTCAGACGCAGGAGCAGGGACCGAATGAAAAAGGGGCCACAGCAAGTCAGGATCCAAGATCCCACCAGCTTAGAGCCCTCGTGTCACCTCCTGTCATTGCAACCTTTAGTACAAGTCTGTTTCCGGCATCACCCTATCAGAAGATCCCAGATCGTGCCTCATTATCCTCTGGTCATAAAACCTGTCCCAACCCCCAGCTTGGGGACACAGAGTGAGTCTGACCCCTGTCCCCTTGGTTTGGTCCCCTAACAACCTTGCTTTCTGCGAAGACCCAGTGCTTCGGTGTTTGGAATCCAGTTTGGGTCAGTCTCAGTGTGGGAACACCAAATCTGCAGGCAATGCCTGCACAAATTAGAAATAAACATGTAACCAAAACACAAATTAATTTTATACCTGTATTAGGGTCATACTTTTATGTTTTTAAAAAAATTATTATTTATCAACTCCTATACATAAGAAAGAGCACTTTCCATGAAGACCATCACCTCATATAGAGGCAAGGGTCAAGTCTTATTAAGGGAAAATCCAAAATATTTTACTAGACAAAGTGATTGTTTCACTAGTCAAACTTCTGTTTGACAGTAGAAGATTTCTTGGCTATGGGGACTGCAATGTAAACTAATTGCTGATCTGCAAAATTCCTTATGGAATACATTTTGTGGTGATAAAATCAAATTAGAACACCCAGTCAAACCAAGCTGTAGTCCAGTTGCATGGTCCAATATCTTTCTCATACATTTTTCTGTTAAGAGTTCTCACAATGTAACTATCTTATCATCATGGAAAACTGCTGTGGGAGCAAAGACTGTAGTTTCAGCATAAATAATACAGAAGCATAAATAATTAAGTAAGCACTTAATTGTTCATATTGATTACAAGGAGTTTGTAAATCCAGAGGAAAGTTGGGATCTGTATTTTTTGACAGTTTTATGCAAAAGATAGTGTCTAATACAGCCTACAAAAAAGAGGGGAGAAAAGGTAAGTATTGTGTGGAAAGTAATGTGGCTAAGGGCGTGAAAGCAGAGGATGAAGTTGGTTTAGAACAGCAGCGGCTGGAGCCTGCAGAAAGACTCTGAGGCTAGAAAACGGACAGAGGGGAGGTAAAGAAAAGCAGCTGCGCATGTGGGTATCAGGGTGTAAGAGGAGACATCAGGGAAGCAGCCTGGGCTGACGGCTGGAACCACAGGAGTTAGAAGGTGTAGGAAGTTTTCTGTCAGAAGCAGAGCAGAAAGGTTTCTGTGAACAATCTCTAGAGACAGACAAAGGTAGAAAAACAAAATGAACTCATGCATAGTAGAAGGAAATGCCAAACAGCTTTCCAGGAAAACAACACCTGTAAGGACAATGTGGGAACAAAGTCGCTGGGTTTTTTTAAAAATATTATTTGAAATGCAGAATACACTTTCGAGAATAGGAAGACTATTTAGCTAATGGGCCTAGGATTGGGAATCTCAAACACTTAGTATTAAGACAGATGGTGATATCTGTGAATACATTTTCAAACATTAAATTAAGTCAAGTTTCTTAAAATAATTTACAAGATGATTATAGAGATAACAGGTAATTTTTTTATTGAATTATGCTATTATTGTTGATGTGTTTTTTTCCGTTAAATTCTTTATATCTTGGAAGTGTGTATGACCCTCTCTCCTTGAAAACATCAGAATAATATGTTTTATATATATTTCATGTTTTAAATATGTATGTTTGTGAAGAGTAATCGAATATATTTATCTGAAAGCAGAGGGTCTAAAAGACAGGAAGGAAAAGCAAAGATTTCTTGAATTAATATATGGGGGAGAAAATGCTGGCTTCAAAGTTTTCTTTGATGTCCAAATATTATATTTACATCAATGAACACAGCTGGGGTTTCCAGAAGCTGCTAGTCAAGTTTCTCCGTGATTGTCTCCCTCTATTTCTCATTAAAATACCTATGAAAGTGTCACAAAAGTTAAATGACAAACTGTGGAAGTGCCTTTTTTCAAATAAAGACACCGGTTTTGACATAATTCTACAAACACTCTTGAGAAAGAGCCAGGCCACTTTCCCTGCACGGTGAGTCTCTGGATGGGGATGACACAGACTTCACAACGAGGACACAGCTGACACAGCCTGATTTGGGGAAGGATCAATCACACGGCTGTTAGGCACATAGGGAAATAAAGTCAGAGGTCAAATTGCGCCCTCCTCCCTGCCACCTACATTTAGCCATCAAAGGACAGTGGGACAGGTGACCAAAAAAGGCAGAGGCTCCAAGTAAGTGTGATGCACATATGACGCTGGACAATTAAGTTGGCAAACTGTGGTCACCTCCAAAGTACTCCCGTTGCCCACCCGGTGACAGTGACACTCGGCAACGAGGTAGTCACACTTTTTCTAGGATGAGTTCACAGACTTGCTCATCAGACTCCGGAGACATTAGCAATGGGAGGAAAAATCAGCTGGACTAGGACACCCTGAAAGCAGGCTAGACAAAGAACGTGGACACGTAGGGTGGACAGCAGGCCTCCTTGAAGGGCTGGCTACAGAAAAAAGAAAAACGCTACATCAGAACATAAACGAAGTGACGAGCAGCTACCACACTGACCGAGGAAGGGGAAGGACTGACCGACTCGGGCAAAACCAATTATGAGAAAACAAGACTGAGACGTCATCGAGACGAAATTCCGTCCCCATCTGCAAATGTTTATTAAGCGTCGGTCACTTCCCTGCAGAACCAAGCGCCATGAAGAGAACCTTCAGTCATCCCCACGTCAGCAATTTGTTAGTTCCAAGGAACCTCGAGGTCTCTTAAAATTACTCCTTCAAATTCATCTTGAGTAAAAGATGGAATTAATTAATGAAAATAATAGTAAAATTAATCTTACGTATTATAATTTCTTACAAAATACGAGGAGTTAAAAACTGAAGTATGTAATTGGACGGACGGAACAAGGCCAGCAGACGCACATCCTGTTATAAATGAATTTGTTTTCCTGAGAACGAGCCTGGGTTTAAAATTTCATATCTCGAGTTCTGGTTTTCATTGTTCTCATAACTCTGGTTGAGTAAATGAGAAATCAGAATCACTGCTAAAAAAGCCGTACTTTATGCATATTTTATGTACCTATGACCATCCTAGGAATACGTTTTAATAATCTGCAAAACATTTGTTTAATCATAAAATGTGTTAAACGAGACATTTGCCCTCAAAATAGTCCTTTTTAAAGCATAAAAGTGGAAAGAAGAGTCTCTCCAGAACCACCCCTCCCCAGAGTCTCGCCTTATTGTACAGCTGTAAGGTCCAGCTGAAGCGCACGAAGGCTGGAGCGAGTGATGAAGGGGTGACTCTCGCCCAGCCCGCCTCCCCGCATAACGGGGTCCCAGCGGTGTCAGACGGCGCCTGGTGCCCTCCACGTTCTGCAGTGCTTTCAGGGAAGACTGAGCGACACCGTCATCCTTTTCCTCTACTGCCCACCCCTTGGTACTGAGTAATGAAAGGGGAAAGTATCAACTTAATTTAGTAATAAAAGCAAAACTAATCCTTTAAAAACGACTGTAACATGTTGTTCCTGCAATCATCTCAAAGGTGTAGTCTAGGTCTCCTGTGATCACATGTCTCTAGCACCTGGGAAGAAATTCACTTAAAAAACAGATTTATACTAATAAAATCCAATTTCAGAAAAACTGACACTCTTTTATTCTAATTAATGGGGAAAGCGAAGCATCATTTAATTTAATCTTTATAGTTGTAAAACGACAATGCCAGTTTGTGTTACTATTTACAGAGCCATTCACTAATTAATAACCTTGGAAATAAGTAATGTTAATGAAAGGCAAATTTCTATCTGCTACTAAACATCAGCTGCCCTTGAAATAACACTTCAATCTTCTCGAGCTGGCTAGTGATCCTTCAGTGTCCTTGAAGACCATAAACTCAGCCCCTCTGTACTAAGAAAGAAGAATCATGAATTTATTTAGAAATTAATTAACCTTCAAATTATAAGTACTTATTTCTGACCAAATTATAAAAATATTCTTCCTTGCGAAAGAAGGAACAAACACCAAATCGTTTAGGCAAATAGAATCTTGTTTAAAGCACAAAAAATATTCTTTTACACATATATATAATTTTACCTAAAATTAAATTTGTAGTAGTTGATCACTTTAACTGTGATTGTATGCTACACGTATACAGCCTACAGGTATTTTATCTTGAACTCAAAGAATAAAAGTCAAAACTGTAGCTCAAAACATCTTCTGCAATGGTCCCTTTCCCTCCACCACCCCATATATAAGCCACTTCCTATCACAAAAGGGGTTATTTATGTCCCAAATTCTGTCACCATGAAGACACATTTAATTTGGGTCTAGAATTAGTGATCCACATTTCTCTATTTATGAATTACTGTACATTTACACCCAGAGTTATGGTGGATTATGGTGAAAACCTTTCAAATATGCAAGGTGGTAATTATTTAAAAGAGGATATCCATATACCCTACCTAGATCTGTCATTAACTTTTTGCGGTACAGTAGAACCTCTGTAAGTTGACCATCCAAAGGACTGTAACAAACTGGTCTACATAAAGAGGTGGTCAACATAAAGAATTTCCATTGAGTACCTGTGGTACATGCCCAGTCTATGAAAATCACGTCAACTTTAGGGGGTGGTCAATGTAGGGAGGTGGTCAGCTGTGGAGGTCCTCCTGTATATGCTTTTTCAGGTATCTATCGTGTATCTGTTTCTTTATTGATCCTTCAAATCATTACTGTACTTTCTGCTACACACTTCGGTATGAATATCAACTTATATTCAATATTTACATTTTTCTTTTGCAGTAACATTTACATAAAATGCACAAATTATGTGTACATTTGCTTCATGTATGCACACATTAACTCATTAATATACTTGTGTAATACAAAAACCTATGATGATATATACAGGGTAGCCATAAAGTTCATGTACAATTTAAAATTGCACACAAACTTTATAGCCACCTTGTATGTATAGATATGTGTGTGTATACATATGGAGAGAGGAAGATAGAGAGAGACTCATTTGTGGTTGTACATATCCGTACTTCAATCCTATTTATCAATGAGTAATATTTCATGGTACGGATGTACCACAGTTTGTAAATACATTCACATTGATGGGTATTTGATTTATTTACAATTTCTGGCCATTATGAATAATGCTTCTATGAATATTCTTCACAATTTTTTTGAAGAATTGTTTCAATTTCTTTTGTGTAGATGTACACATGGAATTTTTGTCAAAGGGAAGGTATGTGCTAAATTTGTAGTGGTATCTCATTGTTTAATGTACATTGTTTTACATAATATATACTTAAATACAAATCTTCATAAAATACAAGTGTACACAACAATACAAGATTATATATAATCATGATAAGTTCAAGTAAATTTTTAACATGTCTTTCAGAAGTTCCTCTTTAAATACACATAAATGGTGGTGCCCGTAGCTCAGTGGGCAGGATGCCGGCTACATACACTGGGGCTGGCAGGTTAGAACTCAGTCCAGGCCTGCGAAACAACAATGACAACTTGACAACTGCAACAACCAAAAAAAATAGCCAGGCTTTGTGGCAGGCACCTGTAGTGCCAGCTACTTGGGAGGCTGAGGATCGCTTAAGCCCAAGAGTTTGAGGTTGGTGTGAGCTGTGACGTCACAGCACTCCACCGAGGGCGACATAGTGAGACTCTGTCTCAATAAATAAATAAATACACACAAACATTTATACTTGGATTAATTTTTTGATTAAAATTATCCAAAACATTATTGAAAACCAATTATATGCAAGGATATAGTGAAGAACAAAGAAAAATTTCTATGGGGCCTACATGAAGAATGAAAGTTATTGCTAACTCTTACACATACATATGAGTCTCAGGCATGATATGATGTCCATTTGCTTGAATTAGCTCATTTCATCTCCACATTCACTCTATGAAATAGAAATAATTTTCTTAAGTTTACACAATTAAGACATAGAGATAAAAGATAAGAAATAAATCAGCTTGAGAATCCTGGACACAGAAGGCTTGCCCTTAACCTTATCCTATAGAGGACAAAAACCAGGTGCACCATTCACATTGCATTGAATGAATGTGAATGGTGCCTCTGAAATTGTGCAAAGCAGTGGTTCCAGGTGCAACTCACACTGCATACATGTGTAATAAGATTTTTCTCTAATAACACATAATAAACATGATCCTGCATCAGTTTTATTCATCTTAAAATATTTCACTTTAGTGTAATTTATTTTTAAAGTAACTTACTAAATAATTTCCTCTGGTAGGAATCATGCTTATTATACTTATTAAAACAAGTATCTTTATACTTGTCTTCTTTTGCCTCCTTAGGATAAAATTCTGCAAGTAGAATTTCTAGATGGAAAAATATTCACATTAAAATTTTTAAACATGTTTTGTTTTTTCCCTCCAGAAAAGCATTAATGTATAATCTTCAATAGAATATTATAAAAACAATTTTACTAAATCTTATAAATACTAGATATTATAAATATGATTTTGTTGTTGTTTTTTTAGAGAGACAGAGTCTCACTATGTCGCCCTCAGTAGAGTGCTATGGTGTCACAGCTCACAGCAACCTCCAGCTCTTGGACTTAGGTGATTCTCTTGCTTTAGCCTCTGGAGTAGCTGGGACCAGAGGCGCTCGGCTATTTTTTTGTTGAAGTTTGGCTGGGGCTCGGTTCAGTATATGGGGCCAGCACACTACTCATTGAGTCACAGGCACTGCCCGATTATAAATATCATTAATCTTTTCCAATCAAATATTTGAAATTTTATTTTAATTGACTAAACATTTCTTAAATTTTCTATTTTTATCAGAAAGTCAATATCTGTTTTTGTAAAGAAAGTGTTCCTATGGCTGGGCCCATTTTTAAATACAAGTATAGAGACGTGGTTCCTATTACTTAGTAAGTTACAAATGTGTATCAAAAATGTTAATACCTTTTTCATGCAATTCCATCAAACTTTTCAAAGTTTTTTCTAATAAAAGTGTACATAGGATGAAATGAATAGATCTTAAGCATTTTTATTATCCTTTTGACACCTATAGGATTTGGAGTAATGGTTCTCTTTTCATTTTTAATAGTGGTAATCTGTGTTCTATTTTGTTTGTTTGTTTTTGTTCAAGACAGAGTCTCTCACTGTGTTGCCCTCAGTAGAGTGCTGTGGTGTTGCAGCTCATAGCAACCTCAAACTCTTGGGCTTAAGCCATTCTCTGCCTCAGCCTCCCAAGTAGCTGGGACTACAGTTGCCTGCTACAATGCCCAGCTATTTTTTGTTGCAGTTGTCATTGTTGTTTAGCTGGCCCCGGGCCGGGTTCGAACCTGCCCTACCCACTCAGCTACAGGCGCTGAGCCTATTTCTATTTTTTGTTCAGTGTTAGTAGAAGTCTGTCAATTTCATTAATATTTTCAAGGATTCAGATTTTATGTTTGTTAATTTGTCTTTTTTATTTTATTTTGACTCTTATTTTCATTATTTCTTTTATTCTACTTATTTTCTGTCTTATTTGCCTATTGGTGAACCAACCTTGCATTCTTTGAATAAATCTCACGTGCAATCATGTATCTTTGTTCTAGTGTGTTGTTGAAACCGGTGTGCTAAAATTTTTTTAGGAATTTTGCATTAATGTTGATATATAAAATTGTTCCACTGCAGGAAGCATACCAAACACCCACATGCCAATTCCAATATGTAATTTCCTAGTAAAACAAACTAACGCTTGGGGAAATGGCTGACAAACCAAACATGGCAAAATTTAACAAGACTGTTATATTGTTGAAGGGTATGTGGGGGCTGATTGTAATATTCTTGAAATATTGCTGTGGTTTGAATTTTTTTGATATAAAAAGTAAAGTGAGTTCAAATATTTATCAGTTTGAAAATATAAATAAAAGTAAGAATCATCATATTATATAGTACAAACATAGCTCAAAAGGAGGTAAAAATCCCATCAGGGCAATTCATTCAGTAGTGATTATTTGAATGTGCAGGTATGTGCATCTTTATAAACTTCTATGGATATTTATTATAAATCAGGTATTCTGAAATAAATAAGACATAATTTTTATATACTTGAAAAGAGATTTATAGATTGTAATTTTGCTTAAACTTACAAATAGAAATTAGGTCACATATGTGTAAGATATTATTTGTTTTTCTCATACTATTAGGCTGAAAGAAATGACTATTCCCTCAAAAAGTGGGGATTATGAGCTCTCTTAGAAATCTACACCCATTTAAAAGAAATGGACTTTCGTATACCCCCAAAAGTTTTCAAGTAAATGAGAATTTTTCATTCTCTTCCTTTAAAAAATACAAATTGGATTCAACCACATATTACATGCTGCTTGATGGAAGAAAAAGCACCACCTATGAAGTAATCTTGCTGAATTATTAATTTATAAAATACACAGAGACAAAACAACCCATTAAATGCCACCTGGGGAAATGTAATCAACAAAATCTGGATGGTGAATAATTTTCTGGACAAAAAAAAAAAAAAAAAAACCTGGTTTCTTCTACCAATAAATGTAAGAAAAAAGAGAGAACTGAGAAAAATGACTGATTAGTAAAATACTTTGCATACTTTATATGGCTCATAATTCAAAGGAAAAAATTAAAACTGACATTTGTGATAAAATTGGAAATGTGAACACTAACAGTGTATCTAATTAAATCATTAATTTTAGAGGCTCAGAAAAAGTGAAATTACAGTTTTTTTTCCTTATTGGATTTACTTAGAGCTACATATTGAAACATTTACCCATGGAATTATATGAAGCCTTAGAAAATGGGTGACACTGCACAGGCAGCTGGATGAGCATGAATTGACAACTATTCAAACTGATAATTTGTTCATAGTGTTTATTACGTTTTTTTTTCCGTTGGTATACATCTAACACTTTTAATAATTCTTTTAATGAAAATTAACTAAAGTCTTTTTATAAAAAAACTCATGTGGTTAAATTTGAGAAATTATACCAGAATTTAGAGTACATCCCCCAAACCAACCAACAAACACAGCAATTCAAGAGTAAATGCATATTTAACATAAATGTATTTACCACTGTTGACCAAATAGAACTTTTCTTCAGAAGATTATCTACAGAAAAATGCATATTAGAAACCTCTATTATCATATAGGAAACACCCTAATGAATACTTTTTGAATACAATTTGCACTGGTTAAGAGATAGCTGTTTATAACAACATGTATTTTTAAGTGTTATAGAATATAAACTTACAATTTAATTCATTCCTAGGTGATTTGTTTATACTACACGTGTAGTTTGTTGTCTAATAAGAGCATGAAAGAATGTTTTTATTCTTAAAACAACACATATTTACTAGCTCACAGTTTCTGTGGGTTGGGGGTCTTGGCACTGATTGGCTGGGTCACCAGCAAGGTTGAAATCAAGACTTCAGCCTGGTCTGAGGCCTTACCTGATGCTTGACTAGGGAAGGATTTGTAACTTCAGTCACATGCTCATTTATAACATAGCGTTACTTACAGACAGACAGACTGAGTGTTACTCACACTCAACGGAAGAGAATTACCCTAGAATGTAAATATCAAGAGGTGAAGATCACGGGCACCACCCTAGATTCTATTTACCATATTAAGCAAATACATGTAAAATGTAAGAAATCTACAATATACTACAGAACAAACTAGCCTCTTTTTTGCTTTTTAAATTCATTTACCTGACCTGTTTCAAGAGTTGATTATTCGGCGGTGCTTACGCCTCAAAGGAGTAGGGCACCGGCCCCATATGCCGGAGGTGGCGGGTTCAAACCCAGCCCTGGCCAAAAATTGCAAAAAATAAATAAATAAATAAATAATTGATTATCAAAATATTCTCACATATTCACATATTACTCAAATATTTCATGAATATTCTGTAATCTTTTTTCTTTAATTTATTTTATGTAGGTGCAGATGGTTGTTATACATCTTGTTATTTGTTCCTCCCATAAATCATTATATTTTTAAAGTAAATAGTCTTCACTTACATCTTTTATCTATCTGTGATTGTAACTAAACCTTGGTTATATTCAGGTTACACTAATTCAATCTTAATCCTAGGCCTTTAAAGATGATCTTTCACATTCCCATTCACTATACCAACACCTTAGTTGTAAGACTCTAAGGAATATAATCACATAATGTATTTAATAAAAAATAACTTGTCACTCTTTCGTTACATCTTCATGAGAAAGAAGAGAAAGTTAAAAAAACATTCTAGCCATGAAATATAGTCAAATTTTTATAGAGGGTCTGAAACTATCTGCTCAATGCTCCATTTCAGTTTGGCTATGAGATGGCAAACTCTTATCGTACATTTATATTAAGCTACAAGTCACCTTCCTGTGAGTGAAGTTTAAAATAAAAGAGCCCATCATGAAAAGTCATTCAGGTATCAAAATAGGAAATAAAAAATGACCTTTGCAATTCCTATTTTCAGATGCAGATACTCTTAATAAAAATTATGTAGCATGGAAAATTATGTTGCTCACATTATCACTTAGAGACTTGGGGGAGAGGGCTCCCGACTCAGCTCCCAGGTCTCACGCCTTGCAACAAGTACTCTATGCCTCTGTCACAATTGGGGGTGTTTCAAAAGCTGAAAAGGAAGTCATTGCTACAACTTCTTGCTTCAGAACATCACTGTCTTACCTAGAAACTACTTGCCATATAATCTCTTTCTCCAACTGACTTAGTCTGTACCAAAATCTCTCATATATCCACCCCATCGGGAGACCAGCATGGTACGGAAAAGAGAATTCAGAAACATAATTGTTTAATTTTCCAGCTACAGAGGTTTTTCCATGATAGAACGGAATATTGAGTAAGCCAGTTTATATGTTGGTAGACATCAATATCAGTATCTATATGTATATATGAACCAGTTTAATATAAAAAAATAAATACCAGTTATGCCTGTATTCTAATTTCAAATAGCCTCGCTTTTTTCACTGATAACATTTTTGAAAGAATTCATTTATAGAGTTAGTCTCATTGAAAACTTTGTGGGATTCTTCCAAAATACATCATTATCCATGCAATGATACCTTATATTGTATATTATTTCATCATTTTAAAGAGCCTTTACATCAATTACAAACCATGTCCATTACTATTAATTTAGAAAAGTTATGACATTGAAATAGGTCACTATAAAATCTATTTTATGGATGGGGCTGGAGAGACATTTAAATCCCCAAAATAACTTGCCCCAAATACTTGTAACCTAGTAGAATCTATATACAAGACCCATAAAATGTGAGTCTTTGTCCTAAAATTGTTCCCCCATATGGCAAAAAATACCATTATCTACTGACATACACTGAAATTCCAGCAAACTTTTTTCAAACAGTATTTTAGAATATGAAATTTAGTCTATATGTACAAATAGATTCCACTTACATGGCATTGCCAAGGACTAGGTCATCGTCAAAGACTGTAAGAACCAAAAGTAAAGGAAACACTGCTCCTTTAATCCATTTTTATAAATGAGGCAAGTGTACTGATAATATTAGTATAATTATGTATAGTTGCAGTGGGGATGCAATTTATTATCCAAGTCTGAGGACAGCAGGTGTAACTTTCTTAATTTGTCTATAAATGAGCTCCCTTTAGCTCATGAGGTCTTATTTCTGCCAAGTAAAAGAAAATTGAATTTTGAAATCTTAGCTCAGCAATTTGAAGTTTAAAATTTAGTCAATTTTCAGTAAATGTTCAATTATAAGTTTCTTGCCTTACCCTCTGTGCTTTTCAGCAAGAACATTATTTTCCATTATGGTTCTGTGAGCCAAGACATTTTTTCTTCTAAGCTCTTTGGCCTGGCTACATGGTGACTCTATTTTAGTGATTGGTGCGATTTAGTGATCGATATGCAAATTGTGAGGGAAGTGCAAATAACAGAATTGTTGTCCCTCTTAGAAGGGGAGGTGATTTATAGCTTTACCTAATATCACCAGGAATGGTACTAGACTTTTCTAATTTCGAGAGAGCAAAAATTATATTTACTTGAAATCTTATTATTTTCAAATGTTGCTTACTATTTTTTTAAATAAAGATATACACAAAATATGTAAAAAACTATATAAAGATTATTGTTGGTGCCCAGGATGCCATTTCCCCTTATCTGACACTATCAATACTAGAATTTTTACAAGCTGTGGTACATGAGTCTTGAGTTTCAGTCATTGATCTTACCAGCCATCACCCATTACACTTACCTATAAATTAAGATTAAATAATTCAGAAGAACTACACACTTCCTCTTATCGATAACTCCCATTTCCTGGTAGAGTCTGTAATGAGTAGATTTTTTAAATGTTATTCATATTTTCATCTAATCATGATAATTTTAAAACCATGGACATATCTTTGTACCCTCTGAAAATCATTATAGAAACAGCAATCGAATAATAAAAAGGTTAACCTACTAATGAAAAAGAAAAGAATAGTGTACGAGAACAAAAGAGCCAACATATTTTTGAGAGATTTTCTGATGCATCTGAAAAATTGGAGGCAGTATTGAAAGTAGCGATAGCAGTTAAGAAGTGGCAGGTTCTTCATAACGGACAACTCATCAAACAGCGGTTTTCAGTAACAAGGGGTCACACATCTCACTCAATAGGATGTCTGGGACTACACAGTCAAAATCTCAAGATTATTGGGGACCCAGGCTTCTTCCAGCATTATGCCCTGACGTAATTAGTTTGCTAGGGCTACTGTAACAAAGCACACAAATTGGGTGGCTTAAAGAACAGAAGTTTATTGCCTCAGTTCTGGGGGGTAGAAGACTGAGATCAAGACAGCTGTGAGTAAGGGTCTATTCCGTGTCTCTCTCCCAGTGTCTGGTGATTTGCAGGAAATATTTGCCACCCCTTGGCTGCTTCTGTATTACTCTGGTCTCTCCCTTCATCTTCTCATGGTATTCTCTGTGAGTTTGTGTCTAAACTTCCTTTTGTTATAAGAACACCAGTGATACTGAATTAGGGGCACACCCTTAATGGATTTCATCTGTAATGAGTCTTTGGCCAAATAAGAACACATTGAGGTACTGGCAATTAGGACTCGACATATGAATTTGGGGGGGTACAACTCAACACATAACTCCTGACATCCCAAGAGCATAAATTTTGATCTCATGCTTATCTTATGGTTACAATGTATTCAGACACCTGATTCATTGCTTAAGACAAGAAGACAAGAAAAATCAAAAGCTTTGTTTTAGACAGGAAGATGAAAAAGCAAAAGGTCAAAGGACCAGAGAAATGAAGTCTTATATCTTACAAAATATTCTTGGAAGTGCTACCCAGCAATCTCCACGTACATGGCATTGCCAAAGACTAGGTCATAATCAATGTATTTCGAGAAGCTAAGAATATATATTTTTCCAGACTTCATATTAAAGGAAACATAGGATAAGAGGACTTTAAGGAATTTGGAGGTGCTCTATCTTCACTGTCTTCCATAGTATTTTCGTACTGCCAATTTGGGAAACAGTAGTAGCATTAGGTATGCAGACAATTAAATAAGTAAAATAACAATGTAGGATCATTTTCTCTAGAAAAAGTGTCTGTACAAGAAAAGACATGTAATCATAGTGTAGCTTAATGGCTTGTTTCATAGCCATAGTTATTTAAAATCAAATGTTGACTTAACTTTTTCATGTAACTTCAGGAGATGGTCCAAGAAAAAGTGGGAATTACATAATGAATTCTTGTAAAAGTTCTAAATCTTCACCTTCCATAGTATAAGTAGATAGATACCTATAACTAGTGACTTAACAAATAGCAGAATAAGGAAATCATGAGAAATATGAAGTTAAATGAGGTGAATCCCAGCAGGGGGAGCCTCTAGTTTTCTGGAAAGGCTGTAGAGAGAAGATGCAGATGCTTGGTGTGATTCCCCCGTACAATGAAGGGTCCTGGGGTCGGGGCCAGACACTGTCAAGTGGGGCACTACGGCCCTGACTTCAGGTTCCAACAGGTATTTATTGAGATTCAAACAAAGAAGTATAAGGAAAAAGTTACCCAAAAAGTCACAATGTTCAGCAGGATGCAGAGACATGTTTTGGGGGGGTTAATTTACCTTGGTTGGGGGAACACGTGGTTCATTCGACACCTGTTGTTCACTGGTCTGACTAGTATCTGCCTTAGCTGTTTCTGCTCAGCGGAGTGATTTCTTTTGTTGTGCATACGGTTGCAACTGTTGCTGCTAACACTTACGCCCTATTCCTAGCTATGCTCGTGACTGCTACTTTGTTACAGCAATGCAGTTGCAACTGTTGCTGCTAACACTTACGCCCTATTCCTAGCTATTCTCGTGACTGCTACTTTTTTATAGCAATGCAGTTGCAACTGTTGCTAACACTTACGCCCTATTCCTAACTATGCTCGTGACTGCAACTTTGTTACAGCAATGCAGTTGCAACTGTTACTGCTAACACTTAGGCCCTATTCCTAGCTATGCTCTTGATTGCTACTTTGTTACAGCTATACCTGCCTAACTAGTGTCACCAGTCAGTAGCTTCTGCCCCGTTCTCCATGCATATCTTGACATGTCTTTATCACATGTTTCACACACATGTTATTTATGACTCATGATGTTTTACTTTATCTCAGTGACAGTCACGTAGCAAGCAAACAACAAAAAGATTAAGCACAATGAGAATTGCAGTGATTACACATTTTCCCACAATTATTGATTACTATTATTTCATAAAAGCCAACTGGAATGAGTTCCCTCATAGTAAAATGCTTCAGGGGAAATAGTTTAAAGAGTTAAAGGAGTTGGTATTATGGGGAAGGACTTTGGAAGTGAGAGAAGGCAAATGTATCTATTTCTGTAAGCCTTGTGATTTTATGTTATGTGTACATGTATTATTTTGATAAAAATATAACTTAATCTAAAGACCTTCCTTGTTAAAATACTATGTGGGCTGAATATTTGGCTATTAAAACTTTAATCTTCCATTAATTCGCACAGAGGCCTTTTCTAGAGCTTTATTCTCTTTTATCCCCTGCTTTTATCTCTTCTTTCAGCATTTCTCCTTAGGTATGGGAAGTGGAAACTTTCATCTTTAAAAGTTCTGAAGAGGATACTATGTCTGACAGAATCAGAAATATTACGCCAACCTTGAAATTGAGAGTTACAAGTTTCACTATACGTCTTAGATCAGCAATCCTGGGCTTTTAATACATGGTAGAAGCACTAGTTAGAGAAGTCAACTCAATGTTTTAAACCAGTAAAAGTGGGAATCGCAATTTCCATAGTGTAAGGTGGGAAAGGAAGGAACATTTGATGCCTCATAATCACATTGGGACCTGCCTTGAGGATCTTAAAATACTTCAATCTGTACCATTAGCCAGCAGAACGACATAATGATTCCAGAGGGAATGAGATAAGCACAGCGTGGCCTTACTCTAGGCCTTAAGCTACAAATCTTTCAAAGGAGCGCCTTTGCACGGGATTCTGTTATTTCAACATACAAGATAAATACCCTAAAGAACATATGCTCCTGTAAATTAATATCTAGATAACACACAATCTCAAACATATTTTTCTCATTGTATTTCATTTAATAAAAAGGAATTTTCAAGTCTGTTCTATGAAAAAATGTTAATTTATTCTAGCATATTGCAAACAGAGAGCTTTTATTTGTGTGCTCCACTTCCAATATGCCAATTAAATAGCAGTTATAAAATTGTACTTTTATTTCGCCATGGTGTAGTTTACTATCCAAAACAGATTATGTGGAAAAGCTGTATGTATTTTTGCCATCGTTTTGCTGTATTACTCTTCCTAGAACTACTCAAGAATAGTCATAAATATGTGTGTATTTATTTAAATAGTAGAAGTTCTCCTATTCAAAGATTTTTTTTTTCTGCAGTTCCAGTGTAACCAAAATCTGACACCAAATGTAGCTATTCAAGGGTCTTTGAAACTATCCTGAGACATTAAGGTTGGTTTGCCTGCAGAGTACCCAATATGTACTATCTGAATTATAATAAAGTCTTTTTATGGAGTGTTTTACCTTGTCTTCTATTTAAACAAAATTGAATAAAACATAATAACAGAAAAGATTCTATTTTCTTCTTGTTTCCATAGAGGCCTACAGAAAATTTACTATGCAGTTAGTCAATGCAGTTACGTTTTAAAGGTTGACTTTCCTTGAAGTTGTAGCTCAGATTGTTTAATCAACTGTATTTAAAAAATGACCGATTCATTCATCCATCCATCCATCCATTCATTGACTGTGTTTATTGTACATCCACTATATGCTAAACACAAATTTTATGTTTATAAAGTTTTTGAAAAGATGAGTGATAATCGTTATTTCACTCAATCCTTGAGCAAGATTTTTACTAAATGCCTGATGATTGCTGAGCACCCTGTAAGCCGCTGATGATACCTCCATGAACTTACAGTGTTGGGAAGACAAAGGAAGACAGCGATTCACTTAAATAGAAGTACAGGGCCCAGGAGAGAGCGCAGACGTAGCGACGAGTTAAAGGAATTAGTGAATGCTTTCCTGATAAAGTGATGTGTAAACTGAGAACGGAAGGCTTGGCAGGAAGCACACTGCCCAGCAAAGGAACACAAAAGTTTTCTAAGCAACAAATTCTGTAGGTGTAAAGGTATCGGATGAGAAAATGCTGAAGTGTAGTTCTGTCCTCTGAAGAAATAGAACACGGGAAAGAGGGAACATCTAAGTTCACAGGGCACAGGGTTAGTGATGAGGCTGATGTGGTTGATAAATTTAAAGGAGTTTGGTGTTTACCCTGAGGGACACAAGGAACTCATTTCCTTCGAAGTGTTTCAAGTGGAACATAAACATAAGGAAAATTACCTGTATTTGTCATAGGCCGACCACTTGTTGTATGGCAAGATAACATTTTTATTAAGGCTCAGTTACAGTGATGATGTGCCCACATGCTGGCCACCAGAAGCTGAGCTATCTTACCTCTGCTCAACAGAGGCTGAGCTGTCTTACCTCTGCTCAAGAGCTCTCCGAACTCTGTCCTTGCACTGGCTGTCTGGCTCTTCCAACTGAGAAGCTCAGGAACCCCCGCTGGTCAGTTCTCACACAGAGGCAGATATTCCCCAGAGAACCTTACAAGGCTTTCTCCATTGTAACACTCTTAGATACAAGTGTGAAACCTTCTCTCTCTTCAATTTGCCTGTGTAGAATAGACAACAAGACCAAATTTAAATCTTCAACTTTTTATGGTTGAAAATTTAAAAGAAGTACAAAAGCAGAAAAAAGAGTAGGGCGAGATCCCACACACATTCACAGCTTTAACAAGTTACCAACTAATCACTGGTCTGTTTCCTTTAAACCTCCCAAACACTTCTTCCTATCCTGCATTATTTCATCTTTAATTTTTTTTAAACAACTTTATTAAGGTCTAATTTATATACCATAAAATTCACTTGGCAAAGGTATATGAATTAATAATTTTGAGTAAGTTTATACAGTTGTATAACCATGCTGCATTCCAGGTTAAGAATATTTCCACTACCCTGCAAAGGTCTCCTGCGCACATCTGCAGCAATTGTATTAACATCCATGGTTCCAGGCAACCACTGATCTGCTTTCTGTCCATACATCTGTTGTGTCTGGGTATTTCACACAAAGGGAAAAGAACAATGCCCACTTTTTTTTTCATTTGGCTTCCATTAAGCATAATGTTTCTAGATTCACTCATGTGCCAGTATGTATCGGTACTACGTTTGTTATCGCTAAGTGGTATTCTGTTGCATGGATATATCACATATTCTTTGTCCATGTATCAGTTGTGCACATTTGGCTGTTATGAATAACGCTCCTATACACATTCACATACCATTCTTTGTATGAGAATGTGTTTCCATTTCTCTTGGGAACGTTCCTAGAAGTGGAACTGCTGAGTTGTGTGCTGTATTTATGTTTAACTTTGTAAGAACCCGTTCAATTATTTTGTAAATAGCTCTGTCATTTTACACCCTTTAGCAGTGCATGGAGGTTCCAATTTCTACACGTTCTTTGCCAACACTTAGCATTGTTCTTCCTTTTTAAATTATAACCATTCCAATGGATGTGTACTAGCGTCTTACTGGAGTCTTAGTATCTAATACTAATTAACTACACACATGCTTAGTAGTCATTTATATACCTTTTGGATGAAACTTCTATTTAGATTCTTTGTCATTTAAAAATGATTGATTGCCTTTATATTCTAGATATAAGATTTGCAAAATTCTTCATTCAGAAATTTTCTTATTGATTGATACCTGTATAAAATACAAGTGTTTATTTCTGGACTTTCAGTTCTATCCTATTGACATACATTCCTAACCTATTTTATTACTGTGGTTTTAGAGTAAGTTTTGAATCAAATAACATAAGTCTTCCAACTTTGTTTAAAAAAATATTTTGACTATTCCAGGCTTTCTGTATGTTAACATGAATATTAGAAGCATTATATGAATTTCTATAAAATAGTTTGCTGGGATTTTGATAGGAGTGTCACTGAATTTACAGATCAGTTTGGGTAGAATTGCCATCTAGACAATATTGAGTTTTCCAGTCCATAAATATATAAAAGCTGTTCATTATCTATATCTTTAATTTTTCTCAGCAATGTTATAGAATTTTCTGCCTACGAGTCTTATAATGAATTCTTTTATTTAATTATCCTACACAGTTTATTCTTTGTGATACTCATTCTTCATTCTATATGGAAACTTAAATGATCAGGGCTTTCCAAAAGGAATACAAATATACCCAAGCTTTCACCTCCCACCAGTGACACCAGATTGGTCATTCTTTCGTGGGGTATTGTGACAGTTTCACATCAGCATGAGCAGCCTGAAGAATGTAACACAATGGTTTTAATGAAATGGAATGATGAGGTTGCTAAACGAATCAGTAACCCTATTTGATTTGAATATTTACATTTAAGGTTTTTTAATCCCAAGACAAATCACACATATTCAAAAAAGACATTGTTACATAAGTGTAGTTATAATCATACTGTGCTTCTTAAAGTAGTTGACTCTGTATATAAATCTTCCTCAGAAAAATCCATTACTCTTTTCTAAATTGGGTAGGTTTTAATATAATCCCAGAAGACACAAATACTAACAGTGTTTTTTGATGATTTGAGCTGAAAGTCTTGAAAAGAGTGAAATCTTAAAATGAAAGTGGCTTTATTTCCTAAAGGAATGAAAATATCATTTCTATTCCATATTCAATTTTTATCTTTGCTAAATATGAATCACTTAGTACATGCTATGGAAGGTGGTAGCTTGTAGTGATAAAAAGAAATGTCGGTAATCCCCATGGATAATTTTAAAAGAATTCTCACATCTTATTCAAATATAGCACTTTTTAATTTTACAGCATTTATAAAACTAACACTCATGCTTATCAGAAAGACCAGATGATTTATAGAAGTAAGAAAATGTACTGCACATTGAGGTGTGTAATTGTCATTGTGTAGAAGAGACAAGAGGGATTTCCAGGTTAGATACAGATAACAATTGGAAAGCAACATTTAAATGTTTCTAAGAAGAATATGCCTTTATGTATCTCTTTGAGATCTTGTCTTTGACGCCCAGGATAGCATAACTCCAGTGTTTAGACGTATTCACCAAGTACGTGTAAGTCGGGGAAATCGTGATATTAATTGATCAGAGACCATGCCCCGGTGCATTTGGTTAGAATAACTTTTTTTTTTTAATTTAAAATGAAATGCTCTAGCCAATACGCAGCTTTCTAACCTGCTGACGACTCACTATTCCTGGTAATCTATAGACTTGCACTTCCCCCTTTTTGTATATCTATCAGTTCTTAAAAATATTTGAGTCTGTATCATTCACAAAACATAGTGCACCCTGCAAGCACGATGCTCCCTAAAGAAATACCTAACTCAAGTCACAAAATCAAGTTCTCTATTTATATATCTCTGTAGCAATTCACATGCATAATAGCAAATTAGAATGTTTGCAAGTGAATATTATGGAAAAATCTTAAAAGGTAATTATAATGATAACAGTTAATCACGTAATTTCAATTGTACTTACCCAGGAAAGTTTTGAGCCAAACATACCTTGATTTTATCAAAATGGTAAATTTTCTCTACTCTCTGAACAGCAAACAAAAATACAAGCTGGGCTTCTACCTTACCCCTTTCCCCCCAAAAAAGAAAGCACTTTCCCTGAAAACCTGGTAGTAAACAGAACCAGGACTCAAGTTTATGTACATTTACGTGCCCGCTTACTTACATGCACACACCAGCAATATACAATATTATTAGAGAATGAACTGTGTCCCCCTCAAATTTCTATTTTGAATTCCTAACCACTCACACTCTCACTGTATCTGGAGAAAAGGTATTTAAAGAAGGAATTAATTTAAAATGATGCCATTGGGTGAGTCCTAATCTAATCCAATTGAGGCTCTTACAAGGAGAGGAAATTTGGGCAAACTGAGAGATACCCAGATGTGTATGCAGAGAAGGACGGCAGGTGAAGATGCATGGTAGAACAACCACCTGCAAGCCGAGAAGAGGCCCCAGAAGGAGCCAGCCTTCCCACCAACAGGGAGCAGTCAGGCTCCCGCTATCCTCAACACGCTCACAAATTGAATAATCCCGCATAACAATCTCATACCTCTGCTCCCACACCTTCCACTGCAGGGACATCTTTCTCACTTTCTCTCTCTAGTTAGATCCCAGTATCTCTAGAGAAGGACTAATACCTGTAACTAACTAGATTTTTCTTATGCAGATTACTAGCTCTTTACTTTGTCAAAATAAAACAAAAACACCTAGTTTATGTAACCAATAACTTTGGTGGTTACGGTGTTTTCAGAAATTCTTAAATGTAATGGAGATGACCAACTCTTCTTATTAAGAATCCATTTTAAAAACGTCCTTCAGAATGTAATAATCTGCAAATCATGAGTAGACTTCTGTTTTTTTTTTTCCTTTTTGCTGTTTTTGGCAAGGTCTGGGTTTGAACCTGCCACCTCCGGCATATGGGGCCGGTGCCCTATTCCTTTGAGCCACGGGCACCCCCATGAGTAGACGTCTTCATGTGTTGACTTTCATACTTTTTAGTTTTAGAGAAAAATCTTTACCTTGTTATCTTTTTTTTTGTTTTTTTATTGAATCATAGCTGTGTACAATAATTCAGT
>CAUYRH010121281.1:0-26969 GCA_963574655.1 Perodicticus potto | reverse complement strand
CATGGCATTTTCTTAGTTATTGTGTTCAGGCATTTATATTCTAGTAAGTTTCACCTGTACCCTTGTAAGATGCACCCTAGGTGTGGACCCACCAATTACTCCACCCATCCTCCTCCTTCCCTTCCCTTGCCCCTTTCCCCACATTTTTGTGCTTTCCTATAGCTTTCGTGTTAGTTTCGTAGTAGGGCTGAGTACATTGGATACTTTTTCTTCCATTCTTGAGATACTTTGCTAAGAAGAATATTTTCCAGCTCCATCCATGTAAACATGAAAGTGACCATGCTAAGTTTAAGACATCTGTTAGCCATCTAAACCGAGATGTCACTGGGCCAGGTTAAGGTCGATACTAAATAAATACTCATTGTGTGTGTGCATGTGTATCCGTCTTATACCATTTTAAAGACGTAGACTTTGAATGGAGGATAGCTGTAGGGCATGGAACTGAGGCATGGTGAATTCTGACATTAAATTGTTGGACCATTATTAGAACTCCACATAAGTAAAAGGAGATAATGTATATAATGAGCTTGGGACCTAGCAAGTGCCGAGTAAGTGAAAGCTATTATTTGCATGTGTCTATTGCTCTTGGTTGTAGACCTCTAGCACAAAATCTAAATATTTTTAACAAGGGAATTTTGACTGGAGAGCTGCTTTTCTGAGTTCAGTGCTGTGTACCTAGCTGATGAAGTAAGGATCATGTAGGTAGGAAATGGCACACAGGGCCATAATCTGAGCTGCTGACTCGTACTTTACTGTTTTTTATACCATACCTCTTAGGGAAAGGTTCTTTAGATTAACTGTGATGTGCTTAGATTATTTCAAACCTAATTTTGACCAAAGCAGATAAGGAAAAAGGAGTGTTTTTATGTACTTTCACCATATCTTTTTCTCCATCCCACTGTCAAAAATTTGTATGAGTAGTTTTTCATTGTGTATTGAGAAAGTTTTGATAGACTGTGACAAAGTTAAATTTTATTTTTCTACAGTTTCTACAGCAGTATAATCACTACAAATCCAATGTGGAGATTTTCAAATTACAACCAAATAAGCCCAGCAAAGAACTAGCAGAGTTGGTGATGTTTATGGCACAGGTAAAAAGAAAATTTCTTAATAAAACAAAAGACAGTGTTTGTTATATATAGTTTGTAAAATATTTTTTCACTGATACTCAACCTTATTCCACTCTGGAGTGGAAACGTAATTAAAAACTTAATTTTAACTTTCTCTTTTTACAACTCAATATTTTCTTCCTCTGATGAGTTAGAGAATTTTGCTAGATCTTTTTGCCAGAACATTTTTGCAAATGTTTCTCTTTTCAGAGCTAAACTTTGTTTAAAAAAAAAGAAAACAGCTGATTTTTTTTCCTTAAATCATTATAAAAGCAGGTTCTAAGTCACAAATATTTTACTAAGACTAGAGGAAATATGGTAAAGGTCAGAGAAATTGCCATGTAGGAGAAAAAGAGGTGATCTGGAACATCTACTTCTATGAAACGTAGCCTTTTACTCTCCTTTGCAGAATATCCTAAATTTGTGCATCTGAATTATAGCAGAGAGAGAGAGAAACTTCAGAAGAACCTTTGCTTTGTTACAGATTGGTCAGTGCTATCCAGAATATCTAAGTAACTTTCCTCAAGAGCTGAAAGATCTTCTCTCCTATAATCACACTGTCCTGGATCCAGATCTTCGAATGGTAGGACCAGTATTTGGGGTAATAAATTGTGCTATGTTCACGTGTGCATGTAAGGTGTGTTTAAATGAGAACAACCTTTCAGCAAATTATTTTTTAAAATGTAAATCAGGATGTGTCACACCTTCCTTAATATCCGTCTGTGGCTTCTTATTTATGCTTAGAATAAAATTCAGTAACATGGCCTGTGAGCCCCAACATTATCTGTTCCTGTGTTTCTGATTTTATAGCCTTTTCTGCTACACTCTGATCTTTCTCTTCTTCCAGCATACAAATCCTGCAGGACGCTCTTTAACCTCTGCAACAGATGATTCCTGCTAGTCATTCAAATCTTATGTGTAAAGAATCCTAATTACAACTAGTAGTTTTTATAATGCTTAACTTAATAAACTTATCCATTAAACAGCCACGAGGGCGGAGACCGTCTGTCCTGAATTCTGCAATAGTAACTAGTTAGTAAAAGACATTAAGTTGTTGGGGATATATGTGTTCCATTTTCTCATATTTTTACTTTACAGTTATCTTACGTATGTTTTCTTTTCCTTCCTGAGACATTTTGCAAAGCTTTGATTTTGCTGAGAAATAAGAATCTCATCAATCCGTCAAGTTTACTAGAACTCTTCTTTGAACTTCTTCGTTGCCATGATAAGCTTCTGAGAAAGGTAAAGAGCAAAAAGCTTTTTCTTCCGACATCTCATTCTTCCTTGAGATGCCGTAAACTTGTAGAGTTTGAGGTCCCTTGGATTCTTGGTGCTTTACACTATTTGTTAAAAATGCTTTTAACAGGAAAAAGTCAGTCATTATACACATGGAATGTGGTATTAACAGCTGGTGTTTATTGAGGGCATACACCATTCTCAGAGCTTCTGTATATTTACTTGTTTACTCCCAAAGTCCCAGGAGATAGGGATTATTTTTTTCTTCTTATTACTCTACAGACGAAAAGGCCAGGGCACAGATAGAGTAACTTACCTAGGGTCACACTGCTTCTGAGTGATGGGGCCGGAGTATAAATCCAGGACACCCAGCTCCAGAACCCAAACTTTTTACTAGTGCACTCAACTGATTAGCTACCTCAGGACATTGGTGCTCATAGCTATAACCAGCCCACCTCCCAATAAAACTAACTTTTTTTTTTGTCATCATGAACATGAACATTTCCCCATGACTTTGTATTTGTTTACTTAAGACCAGAAGCTGAAGGTTTATGAGAGAATTTTAAAAAAGAAAACCTTAAATTTACATTCATTAACTGCCACGATTTGGTTTTAGCTGTTGTACTCTTGATTTAATTTGTGGATTAACAGTGGTCCGTGGGAGCATATTTTGGATATCAGTGGTATTTGTATTCCCAGTATTATTATTATTTTTCTTGTTTTTTTTTTTTTTTGTAGAGACAGAGTCTAACTTTATCACCCTCAGGAGAGTGCCGTGGCGTCACACAGCTCACAGCAACCTCCAACTCCCTGGGCTTAGGCGATTCTCTTGCCTCAGCCTCCCGAGTAGCTGGGACTACAGGTGCCTGCCACAACGCCTGGCTATTTTTTTTTTTTTTTTTGGTTGCAGTTTGGCCAGGGCCGGGTTTGAACCCGCCACCCTTGGTATATGGGGCTGGCACCCTGCCCATTGAGCCATAGGCGCCGCCCAAAAGGGTACTCTTTTTTTTTTGTTTTTGAGACAGTGTCTCACCCTGGGTAGAGTGCTGTGGCATCATCACAGCTCACAGCAACCTCCAATTCCTGGGGTCAAGTGATTCTCCTGCCTCCACCTCCCAAGTAGCTGGGACTACAGACGCCGGCTACAATGCCCGGCTACTTTTTGGTTGCAGTCGGCATTGTTGTTTGGTGGGCCCGAGTTGGATTTGAACTTGCCAGCTCAGGTGTATGTGGCTGGTGCCTTAGCCACTTGAGCCACAGGCGCCAAGCCTGCAGTGGCTTTTAGCACATTCATAGAGCTGTGCAGCCATTACCCGAGGCGGTTCTGGAACACTTCTTATCACCCCCCAGAGAGACTCCTCTCCGACTGGCATTCAGTCCCCTTCTGCCCCTCTCTCCCAGCACTGGCACCACCGATCTACTTTTGGTCTCCATAGATTTGCCTGTTCTGGATATTTTCTATAAGTGGAGTCATACAACATGTGGACTTTAGTGACTTAGCATAATATTTTCAAGATTGACTTGTGTTGTAGCATGTATCCGTACTTTATTCCTTTTTGTTGCCGAATAGTATTTTGTTGTAGGAATATACCATCTGGTGTTTATCCCTTCATCAATTGATGGACATTTCGGCGATTTCCACTTTTTTGCTATTATGAATATTACTGCTATGAATGTTTGAATGAACTTTGATATGGAAGTATGTTTTCATTTTTCTTTGATACATACCTAGAGGAATTATTGGGTCATATGGTAACTCCATGTTTAACCTTTTGAGGGCAACTTTCCTTTGCTTTTTAGCTGTATTTTTGTTTGTTTTTGGTCTTTTGTGATAGAATGAAAAGTAAATAAAATTAAGTCATCTTGGGGAGGAGAGAAAGGAATAGGTGCTCCCACTTAGTGGACAGACCTCTTGGGTGTGGGACACAGCTACAAGAGGGACGCCACCTAACACATTGTAACCTAGTTGTTTGTACCCTCACGTTAACCAGAAAAAAAAAAGTCATTTTCTACATTTATACTTGTCTCCAAATTAGCAAGGTTAGAAATGTCGGGTAGGTTTAATATGTACGTATTTTTGTTTCTTTTCCTCAGACTTTATATACGCATATCGTGACTGATATCAAGAATATAAATGCAAAACACAAGAACAATAAAGTGAATGTAGTAAGTGCCCTTCCGTTTTCCCCCTCGTCTGCATCGTTGTACCGTTGCACCGCATGTGTATTCAGTTTCTGCCTCCTTTTCTCCAGGTGTTGCAGAATTTCATGTATACCATGTTAAGAGACAGCAATGCAACTGCCGCCAAGATGTCTTTGGATGTGATGGTTGAACTCTATAGGAGGAACATCTGGTAATGGATACGTGTGTTTGTCTCTTGAGAAGTAGACTCTTTTTTTCATTTGTAATTAACGCAGAGCATATATACAATTTTTTTTTAATCTTGAGCTCTGTAATAGATAAAGTTGCAAGTGAAAGTTGAGTTAATCCAATAACTAATGACATTGCCTATCATTTCTTTTCTTTTCTTTTTTTTTTTTTTTTTTTGAGACAGAGCCTCAAGCTGTCACCCTGGATAGAGTGCTGTAGCATCACAGCTCACAGCAATCTCCAACTCCTGGGCTCAGGCGAGTCTCCTGCCTCCGCCTCCCAAGTAGCTGGGACTACAGGCTCCCGCCACAACGTCCAGCTATTTTTTGGTTGCAGCCATCATTGTTGTTTGGCGGGCCCAGGCTGGATTAGAACCCACCAGCTCAGGTGTATGTGGCTGGCGCCTTAGCCGCTTGAGCCACAGGCGCCGAACCTGGCTCTCATTTCTTGAGCATCTACTCAAGTCAGGCACTTTCCACTGTCCCTCGATTAACATGCAGGATAGCTTGAGAACAGATGCAGCTTATCTGGAATTATCCCCATTTTATAGGTGATGAAATAGAAGTTCACAGAGTTGTAAGAGTTTAGCTGATAAAATGCAGAGCTGAATTTCAAATCTAGTTTTGGCTCCAAATCTGTGCTCTGTACTCTGCCATTCTGAAAATTTTCAAGTCAGTTTATCCTATATAAGTAAAATATCATGCTTCATATACTTCGGTTTGTGGCACAGTGGCCCCAACTCATGTCTTTTGCTTTTCTTATTGACTAACTATAAAAGTAATATTGATTGCAGCAGAAAATTTGGAGAAACTAGATGCTTTTAAAACTTATGTGTAAGTCCCCTTATTCAGAGATTCAGTGTTAGTATTTTCTGGTATTTCCTCCTGGTCTTCTCTCTAATGTGCATTTATAATACAGAATTATTCTGTATTATAGTTGTTTTATTCTGAGATTCTTTACCCAACTCTTCCCTGCACCTCCACCCCCCCCATGACTTACCTTGAGTAGGTTTTTGTGCCATTAAAAATTGTTTAAAATACTCCCATCTTAATGGCTGCAAATTTTCTGTCACAGACTGGAATTTAATTGAATGTCCTAGCTGGTGATTGACAAATTTAGCAATGCATGACTTCTTGAAATATTACCATATTACATTATTTATTTATGCCAGTGTCTGTGCTATGAAATACTAAAAATGAAATTTACTTCAAAGCACTCATTGTCTTCCCCCAGGAATGATGCCAAAACCGTGAACGTTATCACAACTGCATGCTTTTCTAAGGTCACTAAGGTGAGTGCCTATAGAGCCAGGTGAAGAGTGTCCGTGGGTGGTCTGCTTCTGCAGATGGCAGGTGCAGGAGATGGGTGTTTGAGGATGTGCAGTTTATGTTCAGTGATGCTTTCTTTGTTCCTAGACTGCTTCCCCACGCCTGTAATTCTCGCACTCTGGGAGGCCGAGGCGGGTGGATTGCTTGAGCTCAGGAGTACAAGACTAGCCTGAAAAGAGGCTGTGTCTTAAAGATAGCCACATGTTGTGACAGGCACCTATAGTCCCAGCTACTTGGGGGGCTGAGGCAAGGGGATCACTTAAACCCAAGAGTTTGAGGTTGCTGTGAGCTGTGATGGCATGGCACTCTACCAAGGGCGACAAAATGAGACTCTGTCTGAAAAATAAATAAATAAGAAAAATGACCTATTTATGAGAGGGAACGTAAAAATATCTTTTTAAATTAAGAAAACTTAACAAATGACTGACTTTTCTGATTGGTCTTTAGATACTAGTTGCTGCTTTGACATTCTTTCTTGGGAAGAATGAAGATGAGAAACAGGACAGTGACTCGGAATCCGAGGTTAGTTTAATCACAGCTGGTTCTCAGTTTTACATTTCAAATTGCAAAATGCATGACTGCTTAAATTAGAAATTAATGTCACCTTGGTGCTTTATTGAGTTCTACCGTGCTAAGATCTTACTCCACTTAGAATGTGTACTTATATTCAGTAATATTATTTAAATAATTAATAAAACAGATTCATTCAACCTTAGTGTTCTAAAGCTGTATCTATATCTCACTATATAAATTTAGACTGAAAATTGTTGCCAACGTATTTTCTGAGGTAATGTCAACATTGTAGAAGTTTAGAGTGGAAGAAGAAAGGGGAGTAGTACCATGATATGTATGTCTGTATATAATATGTATTTTTTTGGAGACAGGATTTTATTCTGTTTCTAGGCCAGGGTGCAGTGATGTGACTTTAAAGCTCACTACAGTCTCAAACTGCTGGGCTCCAGGGACCCCCTGCCTTAACCTGCTGAGTGGTTGAGGCTACATGCACATATTGCCACACCTGGCTAATGGTTTGAACTTTTTATAGAGATACTGTCTCCCTGTATTGCCCAGGCTGGTCTCAAACTCCTGGCCTCATACCATTCTTCTGCCTTGGCTTCCCAAAGCGCTAGAATCAATCATGAGTGATTGTGCCCAGCCTCAAAGCATCTTTATAAAGAAAAATCAAGATTTATGATGTCATAAAGTTTTCTTAGATGTATTCAAAAGAAGAAGTCCTTTTAAAAAAATCTTCCTTCCCCATTTCAGTGTTTTGGTAAGTAGAATACTGGACTACATGATAACATTTTTAAACGATGTATGACCAATATATTATTACTATAAATGTCAACCTAAATAACAGAGTCCCTCCAACAGAAAGTGGTGTTAATCAGGAATAAGCCTTTGCATTGGGAATGCACGTGCCACACTGAGGGATGTGTGTTCTCGGGGAGATAAATTAAGGCAGGTTTTTAAATGAAAAATGAAGAGAATTACATAATTGTTGTGATATAATTGTCAGCTAATGAAAGGGTCAATAACAAGTGGTGCCAGTCCAGGGCTGGACCGGCAGCTGCTGGGCAGATGTCCTTGCAGAAATATTTTCTCTGAGTTTGCAAAGGCATTCGTGCAGGGTTGTGGGTTTTGCAGTCTTTTGTGCTAGTTTTTGTTATCAGGCATTTTGCATCAGGTGCTCCCTTCATGGGCTTCCCAAAGTCTGCTTGTCAGGGTATTTTTAACACAAGTGACTCCATTTTGATTCTGAAAGCTTTGGCATAAAAATTTTCAGCTACTACAGATAAAAATTTTCTTGACCCTGTCTTATTTCTGCTTTTCATTCCTTCCTCACAGGTAACTGTTGTGTTTTTTTGTGTATTTATATACAGATAGGTGCACATACAGTCCCACGTATAATAGTAGGTTTTTAAAAACTTATAAATATTGGGCAGTGCCTGTGGCTCAGTGAGTAGGGCACCGGCCCCATATACTGAGGGTGGCAGGGTCGAACCCAGCCCCAGCCAAACTGCAACAACAACAACAACAACAATTTAAAAAATAATAATAATAAAATCTATAAATATGTGTTGTCCTCTAATTTGCTTTCCTGCTGTCTGTATGTGAGCTCGACCTGTGCTTTTAGATCTTTGTTGTTAGCACATACAGATCCGCCTTTTTCTTTTAACCTCTGTATACTTCAGATGAATGTGTTATAGTTTATATGAGAGTTCCCCTTTAGATAAAAATTTGTTTTCAATGTCTTTTTTCAAATAAGAAGAAAGTCATATTCTGTCAATAAAAGCAAAAGCAGAGAGAGGATAAAGGGTGAGATCACACTTGTGCATATTTGAAGGGTCAGGAGAAAACTTCTAAATACAGATCAAAAATGTTTTCACATAGTAAATGAGAAAATCTCTTGAATGTTATGTCAATCAGGTTGATAAAAATATCTCAGATTGTATGTGAAACCCGCACACTGTACCCCATGATTGAATTATTGTACACAGCTATGAGTCAATTAAAAAAAAAAAAAAAAACAAAAGCAGAGCAGGCGCAGTGGCTCACTGCTGGAGGTCCCAGCTGCTCCGGAGGCTGGGCAGGAAGGTCACTAGAGCCCAGAAGTTTGAGGTTGCCGTGAGCTGTGATGTCCCCACTGTACTTTAGCCTGGGCAACAGAGTGAGAACCCCTCCCCCCCAAAAATATATAAGTATTGATGATGTAGTGGAAATCTCTGTATGTGCCTGTTGGTACACTTGTGTGCACGTACATATTAGGTGTATTCTTTACTTGATTTTAAAATTTGTGTTCATTTTTCTTTTTTTTTTTTGAGACAGAGCCTCAAGCTGTCATCCTGGATAGAGTGCTGTGGCATCACAGCTCACAGCAACCTCCAGTTCCTGGGCTCAAGCGAATCTCCTGCCTCTGCCTCCCAAGTAGCTGGGACTACAGGCACCTGCCACAACACCCAGCCATTTTTTGGTTGTAGCCGTCATTATTGTTTGGCGGGCCCAGGCTGGATTCGAACCTGCCAGCTCAGGTGTACGTGGCTGGCGCCTTAGCCCATTGAGCCACAGGCGCCGAGCCAAAATTTGTGTTCATTTTTCATAGCTGTGTACAAAGAGTGTAAGAACCAAAAAGTGGATGAAAGGATTACTCTGCTTCTGTACGGATTTTCTCTGTTTATAATTTACAAAGTAGTCTTTCTTCAGGATGAAGGACCAACAGCAAGAGACCTTCTGGTGCAGTATGCTACAGGGAAGAAGAATTCTAAGAACAAGAAGAGGTTGGAAAAGGCAATGAAAGTCCTCAAGGTGAGGCTCATATTTGGGAAATGAGATGGGAGTCACTAGGCTGCAGGGTATGTGGTTTTTAGCCAGAGTTCTTTGAGAATTTAAAATCAGAGTGGTGCCCGTGGCTCAAGAAGTAGGGCACCAGCCCCATGTACTGGTGGTGGCAGGTTTGAGCCCGGCCCCGGCCAAAACTGCAAAAAAAGGAGAATTTAAAATCAGGGAGTAGCATTTCCCAAAGACTTAGAAATGTGTGATAAATTAAGCACTGGTTTCTTAGATGGATACATGTAATCAGCTCTAGCAAAATGTATGACTTGAATTAATCAATTTGATTAAACTCACTTTTCACTTGTTCTGATTACAGTGGCTTATATTTGGGTGTCTTCCTTGGACATGTTTGAAGTAATGTTTATTCTGAAAATCATTAATTTGGGCCTTGTGTGTTTTTTAATGTTTGCTTTTCCAAATTCCTCTAAATCTTCGCAGGTGCTAATAGCTGTAACATTCCCAAGGTTTAGTCTCGGGATTAACCTTAAAAGGCAAAAGCCAACTTTTGTTTTTCCAGTTGAAAGAAAGGTTTTTGGAACAGATATATATTTTTCTTTTTAAATAGTGTAATGGACTTCATGAAAGCCTTTAGCACGTTAGCACATTAAATTCTAAGGGCATGATCAGTGTACCTCAGATTGGAAATGTTTCTCTTCTCACTGTTTCAGAAACAAAAGAAGAAGAAAAAACCAGAAGTGTTTAATTTTTCAGCGATTCACTTGATTCATGATCCCCAAGGTATTAGAATTCTGACTTCCCACGTTCTTTGTTGGCTTTACTTGTGTCTGTTTTGTTTTCTGTTTCCAGGGTTGTCAGGGCGTCTGTGTATCAGATCCCTGGCACTTAATAGACAGTCAGTGAGTGCTTAATTAATACTAGATGGTTGTAATCTAGAGAATTATATTGGTTTTTTTTTCCTTTTTTGGGGGACAAAGTCTTACTCTGTTGCCCTGGGTGGAGTGCCATGGTGTTACAGCTCCCAGCAACCTCAAATTCTTGGGCTCAAGCAATCCTTCTACTTCAGCCTCCCCTGTAGCTGGGACTATAGGCACCCACCTCCACACCAGGCTAGTTTTTCTATTTTTGGTGGAGACAGGGTCTCAGTCTTGCTCAGGCTGGTCTTGAACTTCTGAACTCAGGCAATCCACCTGCCCTGGCCTCCCAGAGTGCTAGGATTAGAGGTATGAGCCACTGCACCCTGCCAAGAATTATTTTCCTAAGCAATGATTCCCAGTTTACAGGAAAATAAGAAAAATGTGGAACAGGCCTTTCTGAGATTCATGTCTTTCATAACACGATATTAGTGTGTTGTACTTGACCAAATAAAATAATTGACTGCCTTTGTTTTTCTTTTTTTTAAAGTAGTCTGTGGAAACCAAAAGTCTGAGAAATCCTGTTCTAGAACACTAGTTCTCAGACTAAGCTGTACATTGGAGTTAGCTGTGGATTTGTGCACTGACACTGTTACCCCAGAGACAGGGGTGTGTGGGTGTGATGTGGCTGGGTGTCGGCCTGTTGAGAGCACTCTGCACTGGGGTAGGCAGCTGTGATGACCTCTCTCTAGACGTGTGCTTTTCAGGCTTTAATGTGTGTGCAGATTCTGGGGGGCCTGAGATCCTGCATTTCCAAGGCGTTCCCAGCAGCTGCAGGTCTGCGGCCCACCCTTTGAGAGGCAGGCCCCAGAGAACCATGAGGCAGAGCGCCTGTCAAGTACTCTAGTGCTGGTGCTGAACATCTGGGGACGCGCTGAGACTTTGGGCACCATTAAAGGTGTCTTCACCTGTGTGTGAATCTTTTCTCTGATTTAACTACTTTTCCTACGCCTGTTAATGTTGATTTTATACAGACCGTGGCCTTATAGTGTATTTCTGTGGTCTTCTCCTTTCCAGATTTTGCAGAAAAACTACTAAAGCAGCTCGAGAGCTCTAAGGAGAGGTTTGAAGTGAAGATGATGCTCATGAACCTCATCTCCAGATTAGTAGGAATTCATGAGGTTCGGGTTACACTGTGCTTCTCTTGGTGAATATTAGAAGTAGAGTTAATCTTGGTAAAGGCAAGCCATTGAATAGAACTGTGGCATAATTTTATCCCCCAAATGTTTAGACTGGTACAATTCATAGAAGAATAAAATCTCGGAGAATAGCTGTTTATATCACTTCGTTTTCCTTAAAATTAAGTGTGTTAATTTGTACATACAGTCAGTTTTTGGATGGGCTATTTTGTGTTTGGCTTCTTTGCTTTCCTTCTATGGACTTTGCTTTATATCCATGTTTTCCTGAGCCAAAACAAGGCACATGTTTTCATTGAGTATTGCTACATCAGACTGTGCTTGCTTCTTCTTGGCTTTCCTGTTTTCTAGATCCTTCTAGTAGGAAACTGTCATGTTTAGAAGCTGAATTCTCTGGTTATTTATTTTATATTAAATTAGATTGAAAAGCTCCATGATGGCATGTATTTATATACATATGGGAACTTCACGTGTGCTCTTAAACTAGGAGCCACTGTATAAAAAGAGATGTCCTAGAATTTAGGCCAATAAGAAATGACCACTGATGTTTTTCTCTCTCTTTTTTTTTTTTTGTTTGTTTGTTTGTTTTGCAGTTTTTGGCCGGGACTGGGTTTGAACCCACCACCAGCATATGGGGTTGGTGCCTTACTCCATTGAGCCACAAGCGCCGCCTTTTTTTTTGTTTTTTAGTTATTTTTATTTAATTTTTTTTTTTTTTGAGGGAGACCTCTCATTCTATCTCCTTGGTTAGAGTGCCGTGGCATCATAGCTCATAGCAACCCCAAACACTTGGGCTCAAGTGATTCTCTTGCCTCAGCCTCCCAAGTAGCTGGGACTGCAGGTGCCTGCCACCACGCCCAGCTGTTTTTAGAGATGAGGTATCACTCTGGCTCAAGGAATTCTCCCACCTTGGCCTCAAACTCCTGGGCTCAAGGAATTCTCCCACCTTGGCCTCCCAGAGTGCTAGGATTATAGGTGTGAGCCACCTCATCCAGCTCTCGTTTTGATCTTGTGATGTGCTGCTGGGAACATCATTTGTATTGATGAATTTGTTATTTTCCTTAAGAATTCTTTCAAGTAAGAAAGAAAAACAAGAGGCTGGGCACTGTGGCTCATGTCTTAAATCTAAGCACTTTGGGAAGCCAGGAGCTTGGGACTAGTCTAGGAAACATAGAAAGACCCCATCTTTCCAAAAAGTAAGAAAAATTAGCTGGGCATGGTGACACACTGTTGTCCCAAGTACTCTACAGGTTCAGGCAGGAGAATCACTTGATTCCAGGAGTCCAGGGCTGCAGGGAACTGTGATTGCACCAAGCACTCAGCCTAGTCAACAGAGTGAGACCCTACCTCAATTTTTAAAACATAAATAAACATATAAAATAAGAAAAGTAAAATAGGCTCGTTTATTAAGAAAATAACCAAACAATATAGACATGTGATCAAGTCAAAAATGAAAGCACACCTGAATGAAAGTACTTGTGTTTCTCTAAGAAAAACCAGTTACGGCTGGGGGTGGTGGCTCACGCTTGTAATCCTAGCCCCCTGGAAGGCCGAGGCGGGTGGATTGCTCTGAGCTCAGGTTCGAGACCAGCAAGAGCCAGAGTGAGACCCCGTCTCTACTAAAATAAAGCCGGGCGTTCTGGCAGGTGCCTGTGGTCCCAGCTACCTGGGAGGCTGAGACAAGAGAATCGCTTAAGCCTAATGAGTTGGCGGTTGCAGTAAGCTGTGACACAACAGTTCTCTACTGAGGGCCACAAAGTGAGACTCTGTCTCAATAAAAAAGAAAGAAAGAAAAACCAGTTACCATTTTGCAGACTACATTGCCTTTCTCGATGAGCTGTGGTCCCAGTGTAGGATCATGGGTCAGCTCTTGTTATATTTGTGTGGTAATTTCATTAAGACCTGAGTTTGAACTTAGGAGGAAAGGAAGAGTAATTTATGTACTTTAAGCATAGTTTGAGAGAATGGTAGTGGGGTTTCACACTGACTAAAATTGGATATATAGGGCGGCGCCTGTGGCTCATCGAGTAGGGCGCCGGCCCCATATACCGAAGGTGGAGGGTTCAAACCCAGCCTCGGCCGAACTGCAAAACAGAAAAATAGCTGGGCGTTGTGGTGGGCGCCTGTGGTCCCAGCTACTCGGGAGGCTGAGGCAAGAGAATCACCTAAGCCCAGGAGTTGGAGGTTGCTGTGAGCTGTGTGACACCACAGCACTCTACTGAGGGCGATAAAGTGAGACTCTGTCTCTATAAAAAAAAAAAAAAAATTATAATAACATTGGATATACAGTTTTAAATTTGGATATTCAACTTTTTATTGAACCAAAGTCTTCTATTCTCAATGGCCCATCCTACTTATGCTCTGTAGCTAAAATAGAAAAAATTAATTTATTCCTACATGATGAAAAAAAAAAAAAAGAAAAGAAGTGGTGCATTTCCAAAATTTCTGTTCTTGAAGTTAAACATTACCAATTTTCTTGATAACTAGGCCTGATCACCTCTGTCTAGGCAGACTCCAGAGTGTGTGTTTTCTCTTTAAAATCCAGGGCACAGAGTAATTCCTTTATGTGGGTGGACTGGGACACAGTGATAAAATGGGGAGTGGGTGTTTTGGTGGTTAAATTGTACGAGGTGCTGTGCAGATTTGAATTACTAATTTGTCCCTTGTGTTGGAGCCTGGATATCAGTGCTGTTGCTTTCCTATAATCCCCTCTCTCTT
Source organism: Perodicticus potto (assembly GCA_963574655.1). Classification (NCBI taxonomy): domain Eukaryota; kingdom Metazoa; phylum Chordata; class Mammalia; order Primates; family Lorisidae; genus Perodicticus; species Perodicticus potto. The sequence continues at coordinate 12,867 of CAUYRH010121281.1, read as the reverse complement.
AGAACACTAAAAAATCTGTTCTGCAGCCACACCAATTTTTAAAGTAGAAGAATGTTACACTTTGTTTATCTCTCCTTCCCCTAATTCTGTGAACACTTTCTTCCTCCTTTACCTAGTAAGGAGAGCAGCACAGCCTCATTTAAGAGAGAGTTTCTGTCCTTGGAATTCATGTCCATCCTTTCCTTGGAACTCATGACAGTGTGCTACATATAGCATGGCTGTATACAGAGATGCACCCAATTAGGTTTGCTGTAAATTACCAAGATGAACCATTTCAGCTGGCCGTATCTCTTCTAGAAGAGCAGTTTAAAATATTCTTCAATCTTAGGAGGCTTGGTAATTTTTTTTATTGGTCAAATTTTGAGGAGGAAACCAGAGAAAAGATCCTTGTCTTTCTAATCAGCATTTTGTCTTTTTGCTAGTTTCACTCTTTCTAATGAATGATCATATAGCAATCTAAGTGTTTTGAGTCATTCTGGGATAGACTTGCTTCCTGAGAAAAAACAAAAGTGAAAAATGATTCTCAATTAGTCAGTCTTAGTGATAAAATTGCATTGTGGAGCAATGAAACTTCACAGTGCTGATTGTATCAGTATTAAAGTCTGTGTTCTCTCCACAGCTTTTCCTTTTCAACTTCTATCCCTTTGTGCAAAGATTTCTGCAGCCCCACCAAAGAGGTAAGCCACCCACTTGCCCTATTCCTTTGTTGGCTTTGGCAATAGGATAAACATTCAAGTCCTTTGTTTTGGAATCGTTAAAGATAGAGTGAGGAGCAATGTGGGAGAGAAGCCCTTCTGGTTTCTTTCTAGGGTCTGCCACGGCCAAGCTTTAAGAAATCATTGTTTTTTAAAAAAACAAACAAAAAAACCCTCCCAAACAACAAAAAGTTGGTTTCTCAAAGCAAATCTTTTAGTAATACCATACATACTTCTGGAAAATCCAAAAAAAAGAAATTTGATCTTTTACTATACCTTTATAACAGATAGAAGGATTTTATCTTATTCTTGTTGACCTCAATTAAAAACAGTATAAAAGCAGGTAAGAAAAGATGGTTGTTATTGCCTTTGAACTTGAACCAAAGTAGAAAGGAAACCAACATGTACTGAGGATGTAACATGAGCAGGCACTGCTTTATTCATATCGTGTCACCTGATCATCATGTCAGTCTTTTGAGATCCAGAAAGAAAGAAAGAAACCCCACCAGGGTCCCTCAGCAAATACGAGGCAAATCAGGATTCACTTTACTTTTTTCTTTTGCCAAAGACCTGTTCCTTACGTTGTGCTGCTCCTTTGGAGGAAGAGTGAGTGTGTATGTGTGTATTTGTGTTTATTCATTTATTTATTCAGCCAGTATTTATTTAATGATTCTTATGCTGGGCACTGCATTAGACACTAAGAATTCAACAGTGGACATAAAGCAAAACCCTTCCCCTCAGAGAGCTTACAGTCGAGAGGGAGATAGAGACAGTTTTATATGTATATGTCCAGGTAAAGGTAAGTGTTTTGAAGAAAAAGGAAGTGGTAAGAATAACAGGGAGTGTTGGGTGGGTTCTGGTTTAGATTGTGTGACCTACTGATAAGGCAGGAGTTGAGCAGGAACCTGGAGGAGGTGAGTTTCGAGGCAGCAGATATTCGGGTGTGAGTGTGCCAGGCGAAGCGGCCCCTAGAGCAGTAAGGCTAGAACGGCCTGTCGTGCTTGCTGCAGCCCCAAGAGGCAGGACAGTTAACTCACCACGACCTTTCTGATCTCTTGCATTTTCAGAAGTAACAAAGATTCTCCTGTTTGCTGCACAAGCATCTCATCACCTGGTACCCCCAGAGGTGAGAACTCGTACCGACTGCTGGGTCTCCTGCGCACATAGCAGTGTTAGCGTTAAGTATGTCAGAGTCACTTTTCCCACAGGGCTTACTTTTGTTTTTAAGTGAGTAGAAGAGACACAAAATCTTAAGGAGATAGACCCAGAACTTTAGCTGTACAGCTCACAAAAAATAAGGTTTCTCATGGACAGGTTGTTGAGAATTCTGATTTTGTTTAATAGCCAAATATTATGACTAAGGGAGAAGTCAAGAATATTAGTATGTTTATAGTGATTATTTTTTAAAGCTTATAGTTCCTTTCTCTGATTAAAATAGCACTGGATTATCTTTTGTGTCAAAGCAGTGATTTCCTCTGTATATTTAAACGATGTTAACAGAGAGTAAAATTTAACCTGAGGACGGCTGAGAACACGGAACTCTTAAGTGGAGTATTTTCACTCTTGATTCCTCCAACTCCCAAAGGTGGAGGGCTGTTTCTCCCTGTGAATGATCTATTGTCCTTTCATCCTCAAGCATCTGAGTTGGGGCAGGCATTTATTTTTCCGGCACTCATTTCTTCTTTTGTTCCCAATTCAGATCATTCATTCACTGCTCATGACTGTGGCCAACAATTTTGTTACCGACAAGAACTCTGGGGAAGTCATGACTGTAGGGTACGTACGGCGCGGTCAGAGGCAGAGATGTCTGTGACAGATTAGGTTTGCTACATTACCAAGATAAAACACTTCAGCTGGCAGTACCACTCTAGAAAAGCAGTTTAAAATATTCTTTAATCTTAGGAGGCTTGGTAATTTTTTTTATTGGTCAGAATTTTGGGGAGGGAACCAAAGAAAAGATATTTGTCCCTCTAATCTGCATTTTGTTTTTCTGCTTGTTTCACTCTTTCTAAATAGCAAGCTAAGTGTTTTTCTCTTATCTCCCACTCTGAACTCATGTCATGCCATTTGTCCTGGTATAATAGAATAGCACAGACTGGGGAATTTATAAAGAAAATAAATTTATTTGACTCATGGTTGTGGAGGCTGGGAAGTTCAAGGGCGTCTGGTAAGGGCTTCTATGCTGTGTCATTGGCAGAAGGCATAAGAAGGGTGAGACAGTGTGAGAACAAGACAGGGTCAAATTAGTTTGTAACAACCCACAATAATGAGCCTGCTCTTATGATAATCTTAGGCCTAATCGCCTAACAGACCTGCCTCTTAATCCTCTTACAATGGCAGTTGAGTTTCAGCATGAGTTTTGGAGGGGACATTCAAACCATAGCTCCCTGGAACAAATGATGTATTATTGAATCACTCTTTTATTCTAGGGTAGGTCAGTGGCTATTTGATTAATTCACAACAGTAAGTGTAAGTGTGGGTTTAAAGATTGCTCTGTCCTGATAAGTAAATGAAATGCTGAACAGTCACTTTTCACCTCCCTTGGAAAATATCGTTGGTCTAACAGCCCTAAAGACCTTTAGCCTTTCTTACTTGAGTCCCTTCTCTTCCTAGAGCTGGCACGTCATTGCTGTCATGATTCAATGTCACAGACACTGCTCCATGTTCCACTGGTACAGGACATGGCAGTGACTGTGGAGTAGAAACCCTCAAAAGCCAGCCCCCTTACACTCTCTACCATGCGAGACCTAAGCCAAATAGAACCCAAAATATTCCTTGTGATTTGATTTTTTTTTTTTTAGAAAAACTTCTTAAGATGAACACCATAGAATAGCTGCTTTGGGTTTTTTAAAATTTATTTTTCCATTTCTAGAATCAATGCTATAAAAGAGATAACAGCCCGATGTCCTCTAGCCATGACTGAGGAGCTTCTTCAAGACCTGGCTCAGTATAAAACACACAAAGATAAGAGTAAGTCGCGTGTCACACTGTAGACCAGTGGTTCTCAACCTGTGGGTCACAACCCCTTTGTAACAACGAAAATACATCGCGGCATTAGGAAGGTTGAGAACCACTGCTGTAGACCAAAGAGTACAGCATGACTCGTTTTTACCTCACTATACTCTTGCGCTAGAGTTTCTGATTAAAGACACTATTTTACAGATGTAATGATGTCTGCTAGAACTTTGATTCAGCTCTTCAGATCGCTGAATCCTCAGATGCTGCAGAAGAAATTTCGGGTAGGTCAGACATGCTTATAGTCTAAAGGTCATGGTCTCAAAAGGTGAGAGTAATTTCCTACAATTTGAGTCTTAGTATTTGTGATGCTTCCCTGGTGAGTATGATGAAGTACATGCTTGTATTCTTTAAGCTTAGAGTACAAGTCATTGAATATCTTGGCCCTGAATGTTCTGTAGTGGCACATACTCTGTAATGGGGGCTAAGTCTTAAAGGCCTAACAGACTACTTCAACTCAAAGTTTTTGACATCATGAACAGATTCTCAGAGATCACTAGGCATCTGAGGCCAGTATTGTGGACAGGGTATTCCCCAGCCAGGTACTACTTCCATTAAGTCTGGAGGGAGGAGGGATGCTTGTATGCAACAGAGAGATTTTATTTTCAAGACTTAGAAAACTAGAGCAGGCTGGGCACAGTGGCTAACACTGGAGAGGCTGAGGTGGGAAGATTGGTTGAGGTCAGGAGCTCAAGACCAGCCAGAGTAAGAACAAGATCCTGTCTCTACGAAAAATGCAAATAGTAGCCAGGCATAATGATGCATGCAGTTTCAGTTAGTTGGGTTTCTGAGGCAAGAGGATTGCTTGAGTTCTGGAGTTTGAGGTTGTGGTGACCTTCGATGCTGCTGCTACACTCTAGCCCAGGCTACAGAGTGAGACCCAGTCTCAAGAAAAAAGAAAAAGAAAAATTGGACAGTTATTCTCTAATAATTACAAATTTCTTGATCTAGATCAGAAGAAAATAATGGACAGATTTCTGACTGATGAATTTACTTTGATTTGAAACATAAGCAGACTGTTGTTGGCATTTGATTTCTGCTGTTCTTAAGGTGCTCCCTTCTGAATTCATAACCCTGGAAGGCACCTTTCATGATTAAGGTTTTGCAATTTCTTCTCCTTTAGGGCAAGCCTACAGAGGCCTCCATAGAAGCAAGAGTACAAGAATATGGTGAATTAGATGCTAAAGATTACATTCCAGGAGCAGAAGTTCTGGAAGTTGAGAAAGAAGAGAATGCTGCAAATGATGAAGGTTCATATTTATTTCACCATGATTCAGGGCAAAATCACTCCTGCTGTATCTTTGTTGACCTTTAGATTTTTATGATGTTTGGACATTCATTCAGCAGATGCTTACTGGAGCCAGGGCTTCATGCTGAGCACTGTTACCAGCGCTGGGCATCACTGGAGCACGGTTACTGCTCTCAGGGAGCTTACATTCCAGTACAGGAGATGCCTTTGCAAGTCCTTCAGGATGGCTGCCCCAATTCAGGACATGCTGTTCGGCACTTGAGAAAGATACCGTCTTGGCTAAAGAGGCTAACATGGCTAAAGATGTTATCTTTCTCAAGTCTTCTTCCCCTTTGACCATTCATTATTTCAGCAAAGATTTCTTGGCGTTAGCCATGGTCAGTGTAAAGATGAATGATACTATTCCTGCTCTGGAGGGCCTTTCATAAAGAGCTGAGGAATAGAAGTGTCAATGGAATTTATGACCAGAGAGGGGCATACAGGCAGGACAGCAGTCAGGTTTAGCTCAGAAGTGAGACCAAAAAAAGGCTTTAGCAAGCTGGTGACCAGCGAGTCAGGGATGGTAGAATAGTGGACAGCTTCTAGGCAAAATGTGAGCAGTGTCCTAAAAGATTTGGGAAATTACTAGTGTGTAGAATACAAGGTTGTGGGGAGACATAGCAAGATGGGAGGCCAGAGGTAGAGGTGGATCCTTAATTATCAGTGCTTATGTGCATGGTAGACCACAGAGCTGGGGCTTTGTCTCAGAAATAATAGAAGCCCCCTAAAGATTACAGGTGACTGACGTGGAAAGCTTGCTGTTGTGGCCCCATTGAGAAACCCACTAACCTCTTCTTGAGGTATCTACAGGGTTCTTTCACATCCAGAATCTTGTAGCTCGGTTCTGTGAATGATCGTGTTAGTTTTTCACACGTGGATAGGCATCCTTAGACAAGTCCGGTGCTTACCTTGTGGCCAAGATGAATGTGCAAGTCATTTTTGATGGACACCGTTAGCTTAGTGGAGAGAGTATGGGCCCGGCGTCAGACGTGAATCTCCTGGGTTCAGTGTAGGCTGTCTTCTAGCAGTGGCTCAGGGCATGTCAGTCGGTCTGGAGAGGTCAGGAGAGTGAGGGAGAGTGATTGTAAGGGTTTGATTGTAAGGGTTTGAGTCACAGCAGAAACGTAGTGCATATTCCCCATTCCTTAAATAAACTTAACTGTTACAGCTTTTTAAACAATAACTACTGCTCGGTTCTGGTCAGTCGAGTATTCACAGTTCATTACTGTACTTTTCTGTTGCTTGGTTTATCTCAGCTTGTGTGAGTGCTCAGTGTCTACAGAGTGGCAGAAGTAACAGTGTGTGCTGTTTCATGCAGATGGATGGGAAAGTGCCAGTCTCAGAGAGGACGAGGAGGAGGCCGATGGGGAATGGGCTGATGTGAACCACTCTTTTGATGAAGAACAGCAAGAAATTGTAAGTCTTAAAATTATTTTGTTTTATGAGTTTGTCACTCTGGTGTTTGTTAACATGCAGTTTGTACTTGGCCTTGTTGGGAAACTATCAGTAACACTTGAATGGCTAAGCTCGCCCTTGAGCTATGGCTGTGGAAGCCCACATTTGTGCCTTCAAGTCCAGGAAGCTGGAGAGCATGCCGGTGGAGGAGCGGAGAGCCAAAGCTGCAGCCGTCAGCACTAGTCGAGTTTTAACTCAGGAAGACTTCCAGAAAATCCGCCTGGCCCAGATGAAGAAAGAGCTTGATGCTGCCCCCGGGAAATCCCAAAAGAGGAAATATATTGAAATAGACAGTGATGAGGAGACCAGGTAAAACGGCACCTCCACCGGCTCTTCCATCTGCCCGGGTGGTGACGAAGGCATTAGGGAAAGGAGTTCCACTTTTATTTTATTGTATTTTTCCCTCACCCCAGGGGCGAATTACTTTCTCTTCGGGACATTGAACACCTTCATAAAAAGCCAAAGTCTGATAAGGAGACAAGATTGGCAACTGCAATGGTGAGTGAGGTTCATCGTTCCTGGTTCGTTAAACAGAAAGCCAGGGCAATGAAATGTCATCCAGAGCACATACAGCCACAGGGTGGCACTGTTCTTAATGTTTTAAATAAAGGCACAGTTAACATAGAGTTTGGTGCACAGGGGCAGGTGTACAGTTAGATGAGTTTGAACACCTTAATGTAAGATATATCCATGCAACCAGGTAGCAGAGCGTGGAGAGGCAGTGTCACGTGGTGGTGGTCTGGGGAGGCTTGGTACCACCCTCAGAGCTCAGAGACGCGCAGTGGAGGGCTTATGCTCCACAGTGAAGAGCCCAAGGTGTCTGTCTCTGGCTGGGACTGTGGCGACTCACAGCTATCCTGTCTCCACGTCTGGCTTCACTTTCTGTTTTAGACACCCTCCCTGACAGCCCCACCTCAGCCTCTGCCTTCCATTTGTACTGAACCCTTTTCTGTACAAAGGACCCATCCTTTTTCCTCCTTAGCTGTGTGCAGTGTCCTTACTTCCCTGCCCTTTCCCTCACCATGGATGCCTCAGCCTGCAAAAACAACAGCTTATTTGGCTTCCTTTCTGGGAAGCTCCTCTGACCTTGGCAGGTTAAATTGTGACCTGTCTTCCACCGAACTTCCCTTGCTCCATTATTATACTCCTGGTCAGCTCTTAGCCCTTGGACAGAGTCCCAGGGAGCAAGGACAGTGTTCTGTCTTGTGTCCTTGGCACGTGGCACAGAGGAGATGTGTGTATGTTGATTATGCCCTCTGAAGTATGTTGTTCAATAGGTATGTTGTTTAATAAGTATGTTGTCAAACTTTTTGTGCTGATAGGCTGGAAAGACAGATCGAAAAGAATTTGTAAGGAAGAAAACAAAAATAAATCCATTTTCCAGTTCCACAAATAAAGAGAAGAAAAAACAGAAGAACTTTATGATGATGCGGTATAGCCAGAATGTCCGGTCAAAAAATAAGCGTTCCTTCCGAGAAAAGCAGGTGAGCTACACCTGAAGCTGGGGTGGCAAGACTAGCGCCATAAAGACCGTTTTACGCTTGCCATGGAGTTGTGCCTTCTGGGTTTGTCTTGGGGTTAATGGGAGCACTGCTGGAGAGCAGGGAACGGTGGGAAGTAGTCAGGGCCTGTAACTCTGCATGTCATTTGGTTGAGACTCAGCTGTGTGACCAGAAGCGAGTCCCATTTTATCCTCTATAAAAGTAAAAGAGTACAAGCTAGATCATTTCTGAGGTCCCTCCCATGTTAAAATTCCCTGACATTTGAGTGGGTATAGTGGCTTGCATCTGAGGCTCCCATCTGGGAAGCTGAAGCAGGAGGATTGCTTGAGATCAGGAGTTCAAGACCAGCTCAGCAAGAGCAAGACCCCTTCTCAACCAAAAATAGAAAAAATTAGCCGGGTGGGGTGGTGTGCACCTATAGTCGCAGCTACCTGGGAAGCTGAGGCAGGAGGTTCTCTTCTGCCCTGGAGTTTGAGGTTGATGCGACTGCACTCTCACTGGATGATGGAGTGAGACTGGGTTTCATAAAAATAAAATAATAAAAGAAAATCCTCTGACGCTTAACCTATGAAATACACTATCAAAATTAATTGAATAATTTTTAATGTCTATTTTGTGGTTAGTACTTTTCAAAAAGCAAGTAACAGTAATTGTCGTCATTCTTCCTGTATATATATTTTTGCAAAGCTTCTTTTTTACAGGCCTTTCAAATTTCATTTCATCCATTTGTAGCCTTCAGACAGTAATCCTGTGCCATACAGGTGGCTTGATTATTTCAGTAATTCATTGTATTAAGGAATATTTAGTCTTTTGTATCTTCCTGTGCTGGGAGGATACCAGAGTGTATCTAAATGTCCTTCTGAAGCATCTCCAGGAAATGAGCTCCTGGCTAAGTAGTCCCACATCCTAAGCTCGTGGTGCCCAGTGTTTCTAGGTAGCTAGCCAGCCAAAGACAAGCCCTCAGGATGGAATGTAATGGCCAGCTTTCCAGGGCAGTGCAGGGTCTGTGTGTGGGTTCCATACCAGTCAGTACTACCTGAACTATGGTACCATTTAAATTCTGCCTGTCTGTTTATTTAAGCTTTGTGGTTCTAAACCATGTTCAACAACATCATTTAAATAATAAAGTGACAGCATTTTTATTTATTTATTTTTTATCAAATCATAAACACATAGATTATGCATACATTAATGCATTTATGGGGTACAATGTGCTGATTTCATATATAATTAGGAATGCTTACATCACACTGGTTAATACATACCTCATCTCATTTACTTAGTTATTGTGTTAAACATTTATAGTCTGTACTAGTAGATCCAACATGTACCCTTGCATTACGCACCATGGGTGTGATCCCACCATTCACCCTCCCTCGATCTGACATCCCCCCTCCCTTCCTATCCCTCCCTCTTCCCTCCTTCAACATGGGTCATAGTTGTGATCTAGTCTTCAAATGAAAGTGTGAGTGATTGTAAATTGGTTTCATAATAGTACATTTTTTTTTTTTAAGACAGTTTTACTTTGTCTCCCTCGGTAGACTGCTGTGATGTCATAGCTCACAGCAACCTCAAACTCTTCTGCTCAAGTGATCCTCTGGCCTCAGTCTCCCAAGTAACTGGGACTACAAGCACCTACCACCATGCCTGGCTAATATTTTTGTTTTTAGCAGGGATGGGTCTCACTTTTGCTCAGGCTGGTTTCAAACTCCTGAGTTCAAGCGATCTTCCTACCTTGGTCTCCCAGAGTATTAGGATTATGGGTGTGAGCCACCTCACCTGGGCAGGTGACAGCATTTTTAGATAGAAGTTATTGAAATTGGGGCAAGAGGAAAGGTGCCATTTAAGTTCTTTTTTTTTTTTTTTTTTAAAAGACTGGGTCTTGCTCTGTCATTGGGCAGTACTGTGCTCATAGCTCACGGCAGCCTTGACCTCCTATACTGACGCTGTCTCCCTACCTTGGCCTCCCAAGTAGCTGGGACTGCAGGTGTGCATCACTATGCCCAGCTAAGATTTTAAAGAGATAAGGTCTTCCAGCCTGAGCCCTGAGCCAGAGCGAGACCCCATCTCTGGGAAAAAAAATATAGTTGGGCATTGTGGTGGGCACGTGTAGTCTCAGCTACTTGGGAGGCTGAGGCAAGAGAATCACTACAGCCCAAGAGTCTGAGGTTGCTGTGAGTTCTGATGCTACAGCACTCTACTGAGGGTGAGAAAGTGAGACTCTATCTCAGATACATAGATAGAGTCTTGCTGTATTGCCTAGGCTCATCTCAAACTCCTGGTCTCAAGTGATCCTCCTGCCTTAACCTCTCTGGAAGCTGTGATTATAGGTATAAGCCACCACACCTGGCTTTTTTTTAAGATTTTAAGTACTCTAAATTTTGCCACATTCTCTTGAATTTCTGGTTTAATTGACTTTAGTCTGTTTGTCTATCCTTTACTGGCCATTAATAACATTTCAAAGTTAAGGAAATAGTAATCACCCAGTCCTGTGGGCCCTGCTGCAATATGGGTTTTATGTGACTTTGCTACACGTTAGCTAATGCATTCCCCACCCCCACTTCCTCTTTTTTGGCAGGATGGAAGTGCCCTGCTTTGTTCCTTGTTAGCGCTTCAGAGTCACAAAATATCTCTCCCAAAGATTGAGAAATTTTTTATTTAAGGGGACTAAGAGTCATTGGGCATTTGCATTTACTGATTTAGGAATGCTTTTTTCTTTTTCTCCAGTTTTCTTGCCTATTGGAACCTAAAATTATTAGAATTTGTATGTGTCTTTCCTTGCCCTGTGTTTTCATCAAGATCTCTCTGTTATGATACAGAGAGTTCCTGGTTCCTGATTTTCTCTACTCTCCTTCATGTTAGACCAGCACTGTGCTGTAGAAATATAATATGAACCACATATATGATTTTAATATAAGAAAATAAAGGGAAGATGAAATTACATTTTGAAAATATACCTTATTTAACCCAGTATTTCCAAAAATAGTATCATTTCAACACATAATATAAAAATTATTAATGAAATAGTCTGCATTCTTACTTTTGAACTAATGGAAGTCCAACATGTCCTTTACATGTCTCAGACTGGGCCAGCCACATTTCAGATGCCTGGTAGCTGTGTGTGGTTGGTGGCTTCCGTGTTGGACAGCTCAAGTGTAGAACATTCCCGAAACTGTCCCATGGAAAGGAGCATCACGCTTCACATCCCCATCTAACCTCAGCCGTATTTTACTGTCTTAAACAAAAAGACGTACATGGTTTAAAAGTATACATGAGGTCTTACTGTCAATTGTAGAATATGAAGAGGTGAGTTGGGATGAGACTGGAGTAGGAGAGTGAGGCATGTGGTAGGGAGGCCGCCTGTAGAAAGATGGGGCAGGTACATCCCCGGGAGCATCTGAAACAAACGGGTACCTGTGAGAGTAGCCTATGCTTTGCTACAAAGTAACCAACATCAGTAACGAATAGTTGTTGCCATGTGACTCAACTGTTCCAGAGCTTTCTATGTATTAACTTGTTTAATCAATATATAACACTGTGAGCGGGTACTGTAATTAAACCTAATTTTGCAAATAAGAAAATAAGACCATGGATGAGTCTGGGAAATACCTCTTTAGCCCAATTAGGTTAAAATGAACTTGTTAAGTTTTTTTCTGCCTTAAGTATCCCATTATTCTGCCTGTCTACAAAGACATACTAACAGTCAATAATTGACTTGAAAGACAGTCAATAATTTAAAGTCATAAAATGTAAACAATGTAAACATTTATATATGTTTTTAACAAAACAAAAGAAAAATTTTTAACATTTAATGTTAAATGTTAGGGATTTTTTAAAAATGTAGGATGGGTCAGGTGCAGTGGCTTATACCTGTAATTCTAGCACAGGCATCCTCAAACTTTTTAAACAAGGAGCTAATTCATTGTCCCTCAGATTGTTGGAGGGCCAGACTATAGTTTTAAAAAAAAAAATATGAACAAATTCCTATGTACATTGTACATATCTTATTTTGAAGTAAAAAACAAAACGGAAACAAATACAATTCACACCGAAGCATGTGGCCCGCGGGCTGTGGTTTGAGGACCCCTGTTCTAGCACTTTGGAAAGCTGAGGTGGGAGGATCACTTGGGACCCACCTGGGCAAAAAACCCTATCTCCATAAAAAATTTAAAAAATTAGCTGAGGCTGTGGTCGGAGGATTGCTTGTGCGCAGGAGTTTGAGGCTTCAGTGAGCTATGATAACACCACTCCACTCTAGCCTGGGCAACAGAGAGTGATCCTGTATCTAAAAAAAAAAAAAAATTTAGGACAAAGAATAGTGCTTGGGAATTAATGGAATCGTATCCATCACATGGGTAAGATGTGTATAGTGGCCTTGGTTACCTTTTTTTAAAAAGTTATGTAGGGTGGCACCTGTGGCTCAAAGGAGTAGGGCGCCGGCCCTGTATACCAGAGCTGGCGGTGGGTTCAAACCCAGCCCTGGCCAAAATCTGCAAAAAAAAAAAAATATATATATATTTACTTTTGATCATCTTTAATATTCTTTTACTTTCCTTTTTGGAAATGTGAAACTTCATAAGGATTTTCTTTTTTTTTTTTTTCCAGTGGTAAGACAGAATTTATTTACAGAAAAGAATACAGAAAACATTAAAGCTCCTGGTAGAGGGAGAGAACTCAAGTGGGGAGAGAAAAGCTCTCTCCATTTCTCTCCCGGTATTTCCCTGTCTCCCCTTTTAGGCTTTTAGTCTCAGGGTATATATAGGTGGATGGGTTCCGGAACACAGTCCCTTCCACGGGGGGGGGGGGGGGGGGGGGGGGCGGTGATGAATTTTATCGAGAGACAAAAACAGTCCGGACTCAGGGGGGGCATGGTGTCATTGTATAGTAACTTGCTTATTGGGGTGTGTGCGCG
>CAUYRH010121279.1:0-34428 GCA_963574655.1 Perodicticus potto | reverse complement strand
GCTGACTTCATATACAATCTGAAATATTTTCATTGAACTATTTAACATAGCCTTCATGGCCTTTTAATCACTATACGAAGACATTTATATTCTACATTTAGTAATTTTCACTTGTACCCTTGTAAGATGCACCATAAGTGTGATCCCACCAATCACCCTCCCTCCACCCATCTTCCCCTCTCCCCTCCCCTCTTTTGCCCCCTCCCCATTTCTTGTGCTATAACTGGGTTTTAGCCTTCAAAAATGCTCATCATCCTTTTTTAAATTACATGATGCCTTTTGGTAAACTTGGCTCTTCCTGCCTCACAAACATGTTGTGAAGGAAGAAAACCAGAAAGGCTGTGGGGTACTTAGAGAACTTTAGAGAAGATTTTGCATAATCTCTGATTGAGAGATTGGGAGATGTTAGGCACAATCTCAGATTCCACAAAGTTCTAAATTCTGCAAATTCTAAATGGTCCCCCAAAGCCATGCAATGCACAGGAAATGCCAGCGCTCAGAATTACCCAGGATTTCAGACAGATCCAACAGAGTCTGTGATTTCCAAAAGCAATTTCACCAATGGCTTCTATCTTTAATGTTTATTGATCAAAATTGTGATTAAAAAGCACATTTTACATATATTACAGGTTTTGCTGGAAGTCAAAAATAAAAGTAAAAACAGCTTGTAACAGACGGAAACCCAAAGCGTGTCCTTCTCATAGAGGGTTAGACACAGTATTTTGTCTCATTTGTTCAAATGGTTGTTTTCTAAGGATCTATGCTAAAGAAGGAATTCTGAGCACTTTCTTAATCTTTCTGGACCACTTGAACAGAGAATAAAATAAGGTAATGGAGAGAAGCTGCTCCTTTTGGCTGCCTGGCTGGGCCCACCTGTGTCAGAGCACACAGCCTGCATGAACACCTTCCCCCAGCAGAGCAAAGATCGCGCGTGTGAATGAATGGATGGGTGAGGAATGAATTAGCAAGTAAACAAGGAAGCACTAATAATTTTCGCACACATTTCTGTGCTTTCATTTATGCCTTGGATTTTCAGGTTTCGGCAGCTATTTTAAAGTAGGATCAGCATGATGTGAATTACTGGAACAGGGAAACTATTAAACACCACTTTGTAGGAGGCCCACGTTTCAGATTTCGTTTGAGCTTCTGGAACTGTAATTTTCATATTCTTACATGGGTATGTTATAAAGCTGAATACACAGCCTGCATGAATTGTTAAAATAAATTTGGGACGTCAAAGAAATACTGCGTTTGGGGTGTCCTGCTTTGGGGACAATATCTTCAGACTCTCTTGTTTGCTATTTGGGAATACTGAAGGGGGGTGCTGTAGGGCATAATTTGGTCTATTAAAAATTACTGCATGATAGATATGTGGGAAGAATATTCTGGAGACACCGAGAGACATCCCTACAATCCTGCCAACATGTAAGTGGACAATGTTCCCGGAAGGCCGTTTCACTAGCTGTTTACACCACCTGTAAATGCCAGCAGACACGTCTACGGTGTATTCTCTCCACGTGCGCCTCCAGATCCATACTTCACCCTTCTCCACCTGCCCAGCACTCCAGGAAGCTGCCCTCTAAGGACAGCACCCTGCCCTGACCCCTTTCCATCTGGAGTCATTCAATGGGATGGGAGAGGAAGAGGCTGGAGGCACTGGTTCCCTGCACTTTCTCCCAGGCAGAGCCACCAGCAGGAGCCTCATTCCCCTTCCTTCCAGATGCTCCCACTCAACAATTATGTCTCCCCTCTTAGGTTTTTTGTTTGTTTGTTTTGTTTTTTTGTAAAGGCAGAGTCTCACTTTATCGCCCTTGGTAGAGTGCCGTGGCGTCACACAGCTCACAGCAACCTCCAGCTCCTGGGCTTAGGCGGTTCTTTTGCCTCAGCCTCCCAAGTAGCTGGGAATACAGGCGCCCGCTTATATTTGTTTTGTTTTTTTGCAGTTTGGCTGAGGCTGGGTTTGAACCCGCCACCTTCGGTATATGGGGCCGGCACCCTACTCACTGAGCCACAGGCGCCGCCCACCCCCCTTAGGTTTTGATAAGAGCTCCATCCCTTTCCTCTTCAGGCCTGGAAGTAAAATGTCCCAGCACCCTCCACTGCTGCTAGCTTTACTATGCCTTGCTGGTTTCCCTTAATCCGCCCCACAAGAAATTCCGATACAGAATTCGGGTCTCAAAATTTCTTTTCTTTCTTTTCTTTTTTTTTTTGCAGTTTTGGCCAGGGACCAGCCTTGAACCCACCACACCCGGTATATGGGGCCAGTGCCCTATTCCTTGAGCCACAGGTACTGCCCTCAAAATTTCTTTTCTAATGAAGATAGATTAATAGACAATAAACACATGAAAAAATTCTCCGTGTCTTTAATCATCAGAGAAATGCAAACCAAAACCACACTGCGATATCACCTAACTCCGGTAAGAACGGCTATCATCATAAAGTCCCAAAGTAACAGATGCTGGCGTGGACGCAGAGAGAAAGAGATGCTCACACGCTGCTGGTGGGACCTCAAACTAGTACATCTACAGAAATTCGTATGGCGGTATCTCAAAGAACTTAAAGTAGGCCTACTATTTGATCCAGTAATCCTGCCCGGTGTATACCCAAAGGAAAAAGGGACATTTTATAAAAAGGACACCTGTACTCAAATGTCTATAGCAGCGCAGTTCACAATTGCAAAGACATGGAAACAAACCAGTGCCCACGAATACATGAATGGGTTAATAAAATGTGGAGTATGTATACCATAGAGTACCACGCAGCCATAAAAACAAACGGCAAGCTAGTATCTTTGTGAAACCTGAATGTGTTACCAGCCACTGTTCACCTGAACGGCCGTTTCATGCAGGGCACTGCTGGTCAGGCCCTGACAAGGCCGGATGAGCCAACGTGCCAACATCTGGAGATTTTTTTTATTCATTCCAAGGATACTGCCATAGCTAAGTTGGGGAACTGGACTCCACGGTACTGGTCAAGGGCCCAGGGCACTCTGTGCACACAGTGAAATACTGATCAGCTATAAATTTAGTCTAGAATAAAAATGTTTTCAAGATATAAACACTTTAAAATAGGAAGATATTGTGTAACTTTGTAACCTATGAGGAAGACTCTGTTTTATGTGTACTGTGATGAGTAATAACATTGCTGATGTTTACTTTCATTGTGAGAACAAAAGTTAACAAAAGAAAGAGGACACACAACGGTTCTTTGAGAAGATATCTTCAGCGTTCTCCGGAATTTCTGGTTTTTCTATAAATAAAAGTAGAAAAAGTATCCGATGTACTCAGTACTATTATGAAACCAACATATAATCACCTACACTTTCATACGAATGATAAAACACAACTATAGCCCAGAATGAAGAAGGGAAGATGAGGGGGAGGGGAGGGGAAGGAGGAGACCGAGTGGAGGGAGGGTAATTGGTGGGATCTCACCTATGGTGCATATTGCAAGGGTACACGTCAAATCTATTAAGAGTAGAGTATAAACATCTTAACACAACAATTAAGTAAGTGAGGTCAAGGCTATGTTAACCAGTTTGATGTAAGCGTTCAAAATTGTATATAAAATCAGTACACTGTTCTCCATAAAAGCATTAATGTACACAGTTATGATTTAATTAAAAAAATTAAAGTGAAACTTGCTCTCTCATCCACTTCTCCATTGATTGGTTTGGGTGCAAGGTGGACGCAATCCTTGGTCCAGCAACAGATGGGACTGGAAAACATCCTTCTAAGTGAAACATCACAAGAATGGAGAAATAAACACCGTGTACTCAATACAAAATTGGTACTTGATCAACACTTAAGTGCACAGAGGGAAATAAATCTCAGTGAAAATCAAGCTGGGGGAGGGGAGGGAGGCGGAGGGGATGAGTAAATTCACACCTACCAGGTATAGTGAGTGCACACTAATTGGTGAAGGGCACACTTACAACTTTGACTCACTATGTTCAAAAACAAAGGATGTAAACGAAACATATGCACCTCATAATATTCTGAAATTTTAAAAAAGTAAAAAAAAAAGTAGATCAAAGTCTTTTGCTACCTTTTAGCCAGGCATGGTGGCTCTCACCTGTGATCCTAGCACTCTGGGAGGCAGAGGTGGTAAGGCAGGAGCATTACTTGAGCTCAGGAGTGCAAAACCAGCCTGAAAGAGGACTGAGACCCCCATCTCTACTAAAAAAATAGAAAAACTAGCTCAGTATTGTGCCAGGCACCTATCTCAGGAAGCTGAGGAAGGAACTTCACTTGAGCCCAAACGTTTGAAGTTGCAGTGAGCTATGATCACACCACTGCACTCTAGTGGGGGTGACAGAGAGAGGGAGGCTCGGTCACCAAAAAAATTAAAAAACTCTTTTACTACCTATTGTGCCCAGATCACATAATCCCCAAAGACCACCAGGGAGACAAACTCGATGCAAAAGCAAATGAGCCTTTATTCAAGCTCAAGCCTGGGCCCTCAGTTTACCTGTCACAGCGGGAGTGTGCTGAGGACCCTGACTCCTGGGTTGCTGGGGTTTTTATTGCAGTTACTAGCTGGGTAGGGGATTTCCAAGCTGTGGGAGTATAATTGGCTACTTTAGATACCTTTTACGCCTATTAGTTGGGCTTGTATCAGACAGTTGTTCTTCCGCTCAGGCTGCTATCTTGTGGGCAGGGTGAGCACCCTGCTTGACCTTGATAGACTGAAAGTGGGCAGTTTGTTACAAAATGGAGTTACTCTTGCTCTTTCACTATCTTCACTTCTCTGCTCTAAGTAATAATGAATTAAAACAATCCAGCCTCGGCTGAACTGCAAAACAGAAAAATAGCCAGGCGTTGTGGTGGGCGCCTGTAGTCCCAGCTACTCAGGAGGCTGAGGCAAGAGAATCGCCTAATCCCAGGAGTTGGAGGTTGCTGTGAGCTGGGTGATGCCACAGCACTCTATGAATGGTGATAAAGCAAGACTCTGTCTCTGCCAAAAAAAAAAAATAATAATAATAATCCAACACATTTCTAAAATGGGACACAGTGTAGCAATGGTCTAAAAACCAGTACAATTCCCCCTATGAAAGACAATTTGTACTATAAGCGAGTCTGAGACTATTAATCCCAAAACAATGGGGTTCTGCCCACTACACACTTTTCCAGGACATCAGCCCTGCAGTTAACAAAAGAGAATTGTCACTAAAAAGTGTTTAGTAGGATGTTTTCAGCCTGCAACTGAAGAATTCTTTTCACTTTTTAGTGATCACACAACCTTTATCATAGGAGTTTACACAGCATGTTTTGTCAATACTAAGATGTCAATTTTCCTCCATTGAGAATTCAAGGCAATCACAATCGAAATCACCAGCTTGCTCTTCTGAAGAAATCAACAAGCTAATTCTAAAATTCATGTGGAAATATAAAAGAGGAAGAATAGCCAAAACATTATCTGGAAAAAAGGACAATAAGGAAAGGGCCAAACTTTAGAAACTAAAATTGCCATGACTTACTTCTGTCCTGCTAAAAAGGCAGTTTCATTCAAAACCTTTTGACCTTTAAACCAAGTAAAGTCTGATCGAAGTAAAACAAAACAATAACAATTAACTTCCTAGCAGCTTTATTTCAGGTCCACCTAGAAATCCAATCCCAGGATCTTGGTGTAATGTACAAAGGCTGTCAAACAGAAATCAAGGTAGAAAAAAGCTGGGACTATGTTTTCAGACAAGTAACTGATCTTGTTTCTAGGACAAAACCTCCCTCTACAGACTGCATTCTCACAAAATAATTATTTTAGATTTACTTGATAGACTGGTTCCACAGCTAACATGAAATAATACAAAAGTATCTCTTTGCCTTCTATTTACAACAATCGAGATATGTTTGCTTTCTAAAATGTTGGAGTTTTTTCCTACAACTCTTGTGTTATGTTATTAAAAATATGATTTATAATACCTAATATTTAATTAGTGAGAATATTGAAAGGATACTGTAGTTTGATCAATATATCAACTTAACTTTAAAGGAGTAAACTGAAATAAAATCTTGTTACTGCATGGATTCCAAGAATATATCAGTCATCATGATGAAAGTATCAAGCAATACGGATAAATGATTCTTACTTTGATGGAGTCCTTTCATCCATTCACATTTCCTACTCTAAATTCTTACTACTCAAAGTAGGTCCTCACACCGGCATCAGCCTCCCCAGAGAGCTGGCTAGAAACACAGACTCTCGGGCCCTCTTGCAGAGCGTAAGTTGCAATAAGAAATCCAAGAAACTCATCTTGGATTAAAGTTTGGGAAGCCTGATCTAAATTACAAACTCAGTGTTAAGCCCTACAGATAAATGAAAGAACCAAAGTCATTATTCTGGGCATTTGACACAGATACAAAGATCAGGATAATGAGTGAAGCTGTAATGATAACAAGATACACCCTGAATGCTGGTTATTAAAAAGAATACACGATCTAGCGGTGCCTGTGGCTCAAACGAGTGGGGTGCCGGCCCCATATACTAAAGGTGGTGGGTTCAAACCCAGTGCTGGACAAAAACTGCAAAAAAAAATAATAATATATGATTTCTGTTTAGCATTTCCCCCACTCCTTAAAGCAGAGAACTGAAAATCTTCACGTGGTTAAGTGTTTTGGATGGTTGACTGGGTTCTGGTTGCTTATGGTTTAGTTTGCATTTTCATGAAGCTATCACAATTAGATCTTTATAAAAAAGAGGATTCTGCAAACTACTCTATGGGAAGTGGACTCTGATTAGCCACATTTTTGTTCAAAATATGTGAATTAAACTCAAATACCTGGCTCACTGACATTCAGCAACTTCCAATAACCAGTAACTTCCATGAAGCTTTTCCTGACCATGACCCAAAATGGTAAGTAATCGCTGGCTTGCTCAAAACCCCTGATCGCTGAGCCTGCCCGTTCATGTGGAAACAACAACTAAAACCAGATGAGCTGCATCTGGTTTTAGATTTCAGAAACGTTTCAGGCAACTCAGACTGCAGCAGGAGATTTTTAACATCAGGCAACCATAGTTATAAATTAAGAGCCAATCTATATGTCAAATGCCCTGTAACATTTTTTTTTTTTTTTGCATGAAATAAGAAACCGCCTTTTATCCAAGAGTTGTATGCCACAGCATTGCTAACCCTGGACCGATCTTTCCTCCTTCCCCTAAAACCTAATGAGCAATCAGTAACCAGTGTCTAGTCTGCACTGCTTTGTGAACAAGGCATGTTTGCCTTCTCAGCATCTGCAAATACAGAATTTATAATTGCAGTAAATGCAGGTTTTCTCTCCCTGTCATTTACTGCCTTCTTCCCTTTTTCCTTTTATTCAGAGTCCCACGCAGACTTGCTGGCATTCGATCTATTTATATCATGCTGTGAAAGGGGGCCATGATTGGCAGGAGAAAGGTTCCTTCTGGGTGTCCCTTTGAAGAATCTGAAGGGCCTAGGACCTCAAGAGCTCAAATATCTACCCTCACTGCCCCTGTGTCCAGGATCCTAGGGGAACAGCCACAGAGATACAAATGGAAGGGGTGGGGAGAGAGAGATCCACAGGTACACATCTCAGGCTGGCTGCTTATGAAATGTAAAACCACAAACTGTCGGGACGTGGGAACAGTGAGGCCATGTCTGCTCACGGTCAGGAGTCAGTGTGGGCATATGAGCCACTGAGATGCACTTTCCAATACCGACTGGCCATACAGTCTCCTAAAGTGTTACATAACCCGCAGGAAAAACAAAAGAATAACTCAAATTTAAATAATTCACTCTCAAATAAAATTATCCAGGAAACTGGAAGACTTCACAAGGCCTTAATATGCCAAGTATATTTCAAATCTCTTAGAGGGAGATGCAGAAAGTATGTTTTCCAATTTATTTTTTTTTTAACCCTTTTGCCGAAGGAGTATCTTGCGTGACTGATCTTAACCAAATGCATTTGGGGGAATCCCTTCTCCACACCCTAGTAATCTAGGCCCAGGGAATCCTGTTCCTGTCTAGAACAGAGGTCCTCAGCCAGCTGGCTCCGGGACCACCTGGCAGGTTCTGATACAGCAGGTCTGCACGCACCACTCCGAGGACCTGCTTTCATTCCTCAGACACGGGCAAACTCTTATGTTTATACCCAATTTACACAACACCCAGAAGCAAGCCATTCCCCAGCATCAGAAGCTACTAATTAGAAGTCTTGGTTTGGCTGAGTGCGAGCTCCATCACCTTGAATAAGGCACCAAGGCCCTGTGGTCTCCTTTCCCCATCTGTTTATGGACCCACATCTCCAACCAGCATCCTGAACACCACTTGTTTCCTAAACAGAATCCCTACACGATAATCCCTGTCAGGTGTAATTCAAGCTCCCGGGATACATTTTATCAGTATCACTAATTTCTCTATGTGAATAATTCAGTGTAAACCAGGCTCAAATACGGGAGGAGAAAAGTTTTGGGGAAGGTTCATGATTCAGCTCTACCAATTATAAGCTAAAGTGCTCTCATCTCTTTGTCTTTCTCCATCACTCTGTCATCATGTAGGTGACAGCTAACTCATTCAACAAAACCATCTCTGTCATATACACATATTGAGACCTCCTAGAGACAAAGGCCTAACCTTCTGCCAGCCCCAAATCCAATCTCTGCTGTTCCCTGTGGGGCAGGGGACTGGCCCAGTGGACAGCATCCCCCTAGGCTTCCTTCGCCCTAACTTTGCACAAGCCAGAGGGAGGCAGCGAAGAGGAGCAAGGTGAGGCCCTGCTCCATCCCCTTTGGGCTGACTCTGGCAGTGCTTAGGTCCCTGAATGCCTGTCTGGAAACCTCTCCTTTATATGACTCCAGCTCTCACTGGGCCCAGCTATTCCATTTTCTCCCCGTCCCCCTCCAGGGCGGCATCTACTGCTGATTCCCTTCTCACCCACTCCTGTTCTACCAACAGCCCAGTGAAGTCAACAGTAAAGCCTCTTGAACCACCTGAGCTGAACTCTGCTTCTTACCTGCCAAGTTCTGGTTGATAGAGGACCAGACCATCTCTGGCCCTGGTGATCACCCATCCTAAACCCAAGGTGGGAGTGCAGGCAACCACTTGGTTTTGGGGGGGGGGGGTTGTTTTTTGTAGAATCAGAGTCTCACTTTATTGCCCTTAGTAGAGTGCCGTGGCATCACAAAGCTCACAGCAACCTCCAACTCCTGGGCTTAGGTGATTCTCTTGCCTCAGCCTCCCCAGTGGCTGGGGACTACAGGGGCCCACCACAACAATGCCCAGCGATTTTTTGTTGCAGTTTGGCTGGCGCCCAGTTTGAACCCACTACCCACTCACTGAGCCACAGGCACCACCCAGGGATGATGCTATTTTGTAATTTTTTTTTTTTTTTTTGGAGAGACAGAGTCACACTTTATCGTCTTTGGTAGAGTGCTGTGGCATCACACAGCTCACAGAAACCTCCAACTCCTGGGCTTAGGCGATTCTCTTGCCTCAGCCTCCCGAGTAGCTCGGACTACAGGTGCCCACTCTTTTGAAGTTTTAAAACACACATGCAAATATACATAGTCACAGAATGAAAAATGGTCTCTGGGAATAGATTACTTAGGTTTCAAACACGCCACATTAATGCACAGTAAGTGGTGTGAAGTTAAATACAGAGAGGGCCAAAGAAAGTACACACATTTTAAGAAAGGAAAAAACGATATTAAAATTGTAATACTCAATATATACTGATAACAAAAGATGAATACAAGTCATGTTAGAGCACCTCTTGGAATTGGATAAGTCAAACATAGCTTGAGTATTACAATTTTAAGAATGTGTATACATTTTTTTGGCACCCTCTATATATACTACATTGAGTCAAACGTCTAAAGCCCTAATTGCAAAACAAGCCTGCACCCTAGGAAGGTCAAAAGAGAAAGGCCTTTTAAAATTGTCCTTGTGAGCTTTCTCTGGACTTGATGGGACCTTGAATGCTGCCAGAATTTAATTTTTATAAAATCAAATTCCCAAACTCATGGCTCGGCGCCTGTGGCTCAACAGGCTAAGGCGCCAGCCACGTACACCTGAGCTGGCAGGTTCAAATCCAGCCCGGGCCGCCAAACAACAATGACGACTGCGACCAAAAAATGGCCGGGCATTGTGGAGGGCGCCTGTAGTCCCAGCTACTTGGGAGGCAGAGGCAAGAGATGCACTTGAGCCCAGGAATTGGAGGTTGCTGTGAGCTTTGATGCCATGGCACTCTATCCAGGGTGACAGCTTGAGGCTCTGTCTCAAAAAAAAAAAATTCCCAAACTCAAACTGGAGGGGACAGACCACATGCCTGGTGTCTCATCCCCCAACTCTGCAGTCTGGAAAAGAGTTTTATTTTTGCTACAGAAAAGAAGACATGCTATTTACTGGCTTCACTAGAGTCAGTACCAGTATTGAGATTATCAGTAAATGTACAACCAAAGATCCCAGGTTCCCTAAGCATTGCTAGACTCTGCCTTCAAAAGAAGCCTTCCTCGTAATGTGCTGGAAGCCTTGGCGACCCACTGCCCCAGGCTGGGAACTACTCCCACCCCCACCCCTGGCTGGGCCCCATCCTACTACCCAACTCCTCTACTTCAGCCACCTCGCCCGGTCTGGCTTCCTGACACCAGGAAGATGCACAGAGACACATTCTGAACATTTTTTTCTTTTTTTCTTTGAAGCTCAAGGGGAACTTGGGTTTGTGTTAACAATGATTTCTGATGGCCTCCAGCGTCAGTGGATACCTGGGGAAATCTGAGACTTGGAGACTTGTATAACTTTAAGGGCACCCTCAGCCTTCCTATATGTCCCTTCTACAAGTCTCAGAAGAATTCACAATCATATTCTCTAGAAGCCCGAAGTAAACAAATGTGCATCGTTGTGATGGCGTCACCTGATGCAGCGTCTGTCAAAACCCTTCAAAACTGACTCGGCAACCCTACTTCTATAAATACACTAAAAGATTAATCTGACTTATACCCAAAGGTGTCTACAAGAATGCTCATTATAAATACTTTACTTACAATAGCAAAACAGTAGAGACAAATCAAATATCCAAAAATAAGGAATTAATGAAACATATTACTGGCATTTCCTTCTCACATGATGGGTAGGCTAAAAATCTAGAACCTTCCCAACCCCAAATTTCCAGACAAAATACTATTTTCAACGTATTGCTGAGCTGGCAAGAAAGTAAGGAGCTCCAGGATGCCAATAAGAATTAACCAGAGGCTTTGTCCCTCAGGGCACCTTCCACTGTTTTGACAGCAGCTCTGGTTGGACTAACCAGAGACATAGCTTATACTTGGCTAGGGCCAGAGTGCAGAACCTACCAAGAGACTCACACCCTTTTCTCCCCATCCCTAGATAAGGCTGGGACCCTAAGGGCTACATTTTCAGTGTGAATTAATTCCCTTGTTGGCAGTGATTCAGAACTCTACCTGTCCCCAGAAGAGCACAGGAAAAGGAAATAGAAAGAAACCCTCCCGTGAAGTGCAGAACAGAGTTTGGCTTCACTGCATTAGAGGTCTACGTCCCACATAAGGTCAAGTGGAGAATTTAATTGGAAGCAGCCCTACCCTGATGGGTCCACAGTTCCTCTTGCTGTGGGTGCCACCTCCCAGGGCTGCACTTGACCAACGCAGATCTCCTCTGTAGGAACTTAACCTCACACTGTCCTTGAAGAATTCCCATGGGTTAGGATCTAAGGAATAGTGTAATAAAGAATGCTAAACCCAGTAACAAGTGCATGTCCAGAATCCACAAAAACAGGAAAATACTCAAGTATTTTATTACATAAAAAGGATTATAATATAGATAGTAAAAAAATTATGAAGTTTAAGTAGGTAGATTAGATGACAGGTAGACAATAAACAGATAAATAAATCTAAAGGCTGTGCAGCAAATATGTTACCCATGGCTAAAGAGCCACAGGGATAGAATTATGTGTGTTCTCACTTTTTTCTCATAATTTTTAGTATTTTCCAACTGTTCTACAATACATATACAGTTTGGAAAATTTTTTTTAAAGTTATTGAGCTAAAGTTAACCTTGAAAACAGCATCTTTCCCTTTAAGAAAATATTTGACCTATCTTTTGGTTCCACTAAAGTAACTACTAGCAGAAGCACTGATGTGAACATTGCATGTCTTTTACCATGATTAGATACTTGCTATGCGCCAGATCCTGCGGCATTAGAGAAACAAAGTTGAATGAGATCTAGTCCAGGCCTTCAGGAGCTCACAGCTGAGACAGAGTTTCAGAAATGTACCAAGTGTAAAGCCCAGCAATGCCTGATGGGCTCACACACCAGATACTCAGAACATGGGCCAGCAGAGAAGGAACGCCTTCTGCAGGGAAAAAGCCTGGGCCTTCACGTGGAGGGATGGCTGTGAGTAACTCAGGCAGAAGGGAAGGGAATGGGCGCTTCGGGCAAAGCAGAAGGCGCGCACCTGGCCCCACCACCCCTGCGCTCTCCGCTCCCTGCTCTGCTTCATTTCTCTCCATAGCAAACCCCACTCTATTTTTCATGCAGCGGTTTCCTCTGTATGTTATCTGTTTCCCCCAATCCATTGTAAGTTCCACGAAGGAAAGGCCTTCGTCTGGAGTACTGCTGCGTCCTCAGCATCACGAGCGCTCTAACAAACCGACTTGCAGAAATGAAGAGAGTGGCAAGAAACAGAAGCCTGAGCACAGAATAATACCATTCTTCTGTTCATGGTTGTTAAGAGTGTGGGAAGACCGTGACACCCGGTTCCCAAGAGCAGTGGGGAAGCCTTGAGGAGAACCAGGGAATGAGATGGGCCAGGACAGCGTGCAGAGGGCAGATGGAGGGGCGGGAAACAGGGAAGCTCAGGATAACCGGGATGGCTGTGGTAAGGGCTGCAAGGAAGAGAGAGACTGAACCAAGACGCAGTCACCGGCATAGCCACTCCTGGGTGCTACCGCTACTTACCCTCCACACAAACGCGTGCAAGCCACGCAGCTGTGTGGCTGTGGCTGTGCCTTTGGGTATAATAGATCCTACACTAGGCTCTTGGAATCTCCAGAGGTACAGCTATGACAAAGGCCCTTCCGTCACGGCATTTATATTCTACCAGGAGAAACAAAAAAAGAAAATAAAAAACAAAATGATTTCAGGTTTAGTGTGCTACAAAGAAAGATGCAAAAGGAAAAAGAGAAAAGAGTCATGAAGCATTTAGGGGTAAAAAGGACAACAGAAGCTCCCTAGAATTTTCAGAATGCTCAAGTGACTCATCTTTTTGGATACGCATGGAGCACTTACCCTTTTAGAAACTTTCTCAGCACAAATTCTAGAGAAAAGCCCATTTAATCAAGAGCACCTAAGAGTTGGCCTTAAAGAAAGGAGCCCAGAGCACACAACCAAGGGCAGAGAGCACGCGCATGGACGGTGTGGGGCCACCACGCCATCCTGTGGGCTTTACCCCACCCACATATGACAAAGGCAGGGGAATGCACCTGCACAAAACCTGTTCCTCAGATTCCTGTTCCTCAGACCGGCCTACGGCAACTCAGTTCTGCAATTAGGGGTCCAGTTTTAAATTGCATCTTGGCTTGCTCCAAGAACTAAAATATTTCTGGGCCAAAGGAGCTGTCTCCAGTGCCAAACTTTCCTCAGATCAATCTGAGGGACCACTTTAAACACTTTGATTAAAGCTATTTTTAGTCCCCGGGGTGGTAGAAAGAAAGGAACAATATAGGAAGTCGGGGGAAGAGGTGGTTACCAAGCTTCTGGTTGAGAAAGACATCCAGTGTTTTCTTTTAAAGGAATGTTTGTAGGTTAAGAGATGCAAAACAACCTGTTATGTAACACATTTTTGCCATGTGGAAGAAAACTGCCTTAAAAAGACAGTGGCACGTGTTCAGTGTTAGTCCCGAGACACGCTCCATGGGCACCGCTGGACTCCAGTGACCCAGGATGTTCAACCTGGGGAAAACAGGTATCTCAAGCGACGAAAGAAAATAACAGCGCTCACTCCTTTTGTAACTGGCACCTCTATGAGAAATAGACTTCCACATTAAGAAGGCTGTTTTCTGCATTCTTCCACTTGGAGTCACCCCCTTTTAATTTATCCTGGCAGTGACACACTAAACAGGAATCAGTGAGACATAAGGAAAATTATATATATTCTGAATCCAAGAACGGTTTGTTAAATGAAAAACTAAAGTCACAGAGGACATGCTCTTTTCATGTTCACGTTGTCAAAATGTATAATTCATGTGTTTTCCGCCCTTCTCGGGTTCCTCACAGGCCACGATACGTGCAGCTTGCCAGCTGCCAGCATTCTGTAACGTGGCTGAGGGCAAAGCCAGCAGGCACACCCCTGGACTCCCAGGCGGTACCCAGCCATATTTCTTCATAATCTCTCGATTATGACAACAGCAGGTAACAGAGCACAGTCAAAGGCCTGTCTCATTTACCACTCACCCAGCCAAGGTGAATACAGGCGAAGGACAAAGAGCTGCAAAATCTAATTTTTAGGTTGGGAATAAGAGATGGTGGCTTCTATAGAATGTCCTGGAAGAAAGCCTGGTGGTTTCAGCTGCACTGGGTTTCCCAGTGGAATGGAGAGTCGGGGTTCCAGCAGCGAGTTCAGTCAACACCCAGCTGGAGCCCTGAGTCCTGTTAAATAGAAGCTAATGGATGTTCCACCTTCTCTGACTGACAAATGAGGATGTCTAATTCTAACAACTTCATTTATTGCATATTTTTTTGAATTTCAGATTAATATGAGGTTTAGGACAATTAGCTTACCTTGTTTGTGTTTGTTAGGTAAAGTCCAAGTTGTAGTTGAGTTCTTGACCCAGGAGGTGTGACATATATCCTTACACTATGCCTATTAGGTGAGAATGCACAAATACTCCTCTCCCCTCCTCCCACTTGAATTTAATTCAACTTTTCTCTGGTGTGGGAGTGTAGTTATTCACCTACTGGTTTCATATTCGTATTGAGTACTCCTGATACTTGCTTTTCCATTCTTGTGATACTTTACTAAAGAGAATGTTCTTCAACTCCATCCAGGCAAATATAAAAGATGTAAAGTCTCCATCTTTTTATGGCTGCATAGTATTCCATGGTATACCACAGTTTATTAATCCATTCATAGGTTGACGGGCACTTGGGTTGGTTCCACACCTTGGCAACTGCAAATTAAGCTGTGATAAATATACTGGTTCAAATTTCTTTATGATAAAATGATTTTTTTACATCTGGGAACGAGATTATGAGATCAAATGGAAGGTCTATTTTGAGTTCTTTGAGGACTCTCATACTTCTTTCCATAGAGGCTGTATTAGCTTTCAATCTCTCCAAACTTCTTTCCATAGAGGCAGTACTAGTTTTCAATCTCACCAGCAGTGTAAAAGTCCACGCCATCCACGCCAACATCTGCTGCTTTGGGACTTGGTGATGTAGGCTATTCTCATGGGGTTAGGTGATATTTCAGAGTGGTTTTGATTTTAATTTCACTGATAATTGGGAATGATGAGCATTTTTCCACATGTTTTTGGCCATTCAACTGTCTTCTTTGGAAAAGGATCTGTTCATGTCCTTTAGCCACTGATAAATGAGATTGTTTGTTCTTCTCTTATTGATTAGTTTGAGTTCTCTGTACATTCTAGTAATCAGCCCTTTGTCAGACTGGTAGCATACAAATATATTCATTCTGAAAGCCATCTGTTTGCTTTAGTTGTTGTGCCCGTAGCTGTGCAGAAGCTTTTCTTTCTTTTTTTTTTTTTTTTGAGACAGAGTCTCACTATGTTGCCCTGGGTAGTGCCCATGACATCATAACTCACAGCAACCTCAAACTCTTGGGCTTATGTGATTCTCTTCCCTCAGCCTCCCAAGTAGCTGGGACTACAGGCACCTGCCACAACAGCCAGCTATTTTTTGGTTGTAGTTGTCATTGTCGTTTGGCAGGCCTGGGCTGGATTCAAACCCGCCAGCTCTGGTGTATGTGGCTGGCACCCTAGCCTGTGCAGAAGCTTTTTAACTTGATCATCTCCTATTTTTATTTATTTTTGGTGTTACTTCAATTGTCAATGGAGTCTTCTTCATAAAATGTTTTCCAGGCTGGTCAAGAATCTTCCCACACTTTCTTCCAGAGTCTTTATCATTTCATGTCTTAAATTTAAATCTTTTATCCATCATGAGTCAATTTTT
The DNA here is from genome assembly GCA_963574655.1 of Perodicticus potto. Taxonomy (NCBI): domain Eukaryota; kingdom Metazoa; phylum Chordata; class Mammalia; order Primates; family Lorisidae; genus Perodicticus; species Perodicticus potto. Next base: position 18,268 of record CAUYRH010121279.1, on the reverse strand, counting down.
ATAAGTGGCGCAGGTCCAGTTTCAGTCTCCTACATGTGGCTGATCAGTTCTCTCAGCACCATTTATTAAATAGGAAATCTTTTCCCCAGCGTTTGCTTTTGTTTGGTTTCTTGAATATCAGATGGAGATATGTGGCTGGTTTCATCTCTTTGTTTTCTATTCTATTCCATATTCTATTCTATTCTATTCTATTCTATTCTATGTCTCTATTTGTGTGCTAGTACCATGCTGTTTTGATCACTACAGACTTGTAGTATAACCTGAAATCTAGTAACGTGATACCTCCAAATTTGTTTTTATTTCTAGAATTTTGTTGTCTATTCAGATTTTTTCTGGTTCCATGCAAAAAAAAAAAAGTACTATTTTTTCAAGTTCTTTGAAGTATGACATTGGAGCTTTAATGGAGATTGCATTAAATTTGCAGCTTGCTTTGGGTAGTATGGACATTTTTACAATATTGATCAATCATTCTTAGGACACAAATCACATCTCAACAAATTTAAAAGAGCAGAAATTACACCTTGTATATTTTCACACCATCACAGAATAAAAGCAGAATTCAACTCCAACAAAAAATTTCAACCCCACACAAAATCATAGAAACTAAACAGTCTTATGCTGAACAACAGCAGAGTCAAGGAGGAGATAAAGAAAGACATGATTAGATTTCTTGAACAAAATGAAAACGAAGTCGCAAGCTATCAAAACCTGTGGGATACTGCAAAGGCAGTCCTCGAAGGGATATTTATCACATTAAATGCTCACATCCAAAAAAGAAAAAAATGAGTACCCATTTACCACATACGTATAAGCTGTGCCAAGAACCATGCAATATGCTTTATTTCACATAAGCCTCACGAATGCCTTATAAGGTAGGTACCATTATTAGTGCCATTTTGCAGATGAATAAACCGAGCCTTATACATATGTGTAGGTAGCCCACTGTCAAATAACTATTTAGTGATGAAACTAGGCCTAGAAATCCAGGTCTGTGCCTTTTAATACCCTATTGCTTCATGATGCTGAGCCCATGGGTCTTCTCAAGTCAAAAGGCCACATGCTCCTTGTGCAGCTGACACCTCTGAACCTCAACTGATGGCTGAGATCACTTAACAAGGGCTTCCTTAAGTTGTTGTAAGTCCACTCAAAAGCAATACCATAAAGAACCATAGTTCGTCTGTTTCCTGTAGAATTCTGCTCACTGAATTCTGCATCCACAACAATGCCCCCTCAAATCTTTCCTTTCCAGGACGCACTCCACGTTGCAATGTGACCCTGACGCCTCCCATGAAGATATGAAGCCTACTCCTCCATCCTTGAGTTTGAACTTAGCCATGTGATTTGCTGAGACCAATGAGAATTTAGTAAACTACAGGCAAATTGGGGCTTGATAAGTACCTACTCAAGCTTGTACTTTCTTTTGCTTGGGAATCCTGGGTATACCTCTCTGTGGGCAAAACCAGGCTGGTCTGCTGGATGATGAGGCACACAACCACCAGCTGTCCTCATGGCTAATAGCAAATCCACCAAGCAAGTGAGTGAGGCCATCCTAACCTATCCAGCCCCAGTCGAGATACCACCAAGGGGATAAAAAACAAAAAGGTTGGACACTCCTGCTCTAACAGTTAAATAAGGACTAGCCTCAGATAAGCAATATTGAAACAATTGCAGTTCACTCACTGCCGGACACTAACTGCCCCCTGTTCCACAAGCCATAACTACAGCCTTCATTGGAAAGAGACTGGTTTCAGTAACATTCTCCTAATAATTGGCCACTGACCTTGGACTGGTTCTGGCTGCTTTACAGAGGCTGGGCACTGAGGGCCATCATCTCCCTGCTTTACCTTTTTTTTGTTTGTTTGTTTTTTGTAGCGACAAAGTCTCATTTTACTGCCCTCCGTAGAGTGCCGTGGTGTCATACAGCTCACAGCAACCTCCAGCTCCTGGGCTTAGGCGATTCTCTTGCCTTAGCCTCCCAAGTAGCTGAGACTACAGGCACCTGTCACAATGCCAGGCTATTTTTTTGTTTGTTTTGCAGTTCGGCCAAGGCTGGGTTGAACCCGCCACTTTTGGTATATGGGGACAGTGCCCTACTCACCGAGCCACCGGTTTTACCTTTTAACCTATGAGCCTAACTGTAATACACTTAAATGTTAAGTCTCCACCCCAAAGTGAACATGGGATACAAGCTGCAAATACATGTTTGCTTACTACAAATGCGTACTGCCCCTTCATGAATATTCATAGCTTTTCCTATATCCTGTTGCATATGCATACTTAGCCCCACCACCACCATTTGGCATAAATTCCTGTCTCATTTTTTCTTCCAATGCCTGCTCTGGCCTCTGCTGGAAACTATACTTTCCATCCACAGGATGGCCAGCCTGTGGATTGTAAGCCTTCATAGAAATAAATCCTCTCCAAATTTATAAACTTCATGATTCTTTGATTCTTCAGGCCACAGTCACAAGCACAATGTATGTTTGTTTTATTCTGTATTATTTGCAGCCTACCTTATTCCCCAAAATTCTAACTAGAGTTCCTCTCCTAAGATGGATTCCAAGGCTGGCCATAACACAGTAGAATCACTGGGGGGGCTTCTAAAAAATACTGACACATCAGACCCGATTCTGATTTCACTGGTCTGGGCTCAGGTCACAAGTCCGGTAGTCTATCCTCTAAAATCAGACTGTGAGGGTTTGAACTCCAGCTGCGCCATTGGCTAACTGATAAATTATTTTACCATTTGTTCTCTCCACCTTGGGCTATCAGGAAACTTTTAAAACCCACCTGCTCATTAAACAAAATTAATCCCTTCACTAGGAAAGTTATCTTTGATGAAGCATCATCATCAGACTCTAAGCCTTTTTTGAAGAACACTTGGAATCTCAGTATTTGAAGGCCCAGTAACCAAGACCATCGGCACATAAATGGTTAAATTCGGGGGGCAGGCACGTGGCCCCTGCTGTGTGAGCTCTCAGGCAACTCAAGTGACGTCTCCTATATATTCATCTTTCCCATCTGGAAATAGGTAGGTGTTAAATGATGAACCACAACGTTCCCTTCGAGCCCTGAAAGTAAAGACTGCATTGTAGTTAACAGTCTAAGCTTAACACTCAACACCTGGTTCCTCTCATAAGGTTAAACAGTGATCCTTGTCTCACCCTCTCAAGGTGTCATGCTTACAGCTCAGAGGAACAAGCACACGCATGGGTCATGCACCAGTCACTGACTCAATCAAGTCAAGAAACGCTGAGGGCCCAGCTTTCTAAACCATGTGTCAAGCACTACACTGGGCACCACATGAGAGAGAAAAGCAAAATGCTGTGAACCCTGAGCTAGTCACATTTACTGAGAACTGGAAGAGATTAAATCAATCCACAGAGCTTCACTCATGATGGGCTCTTAAACCAAGCAAGACAGTACTACTTCTGGCTCAGATGAAGGAAGGTGAATGTTTGTGTTCCCCAAAATCATATGTTGAAACTCTAATCCACAATGTCAAGGTATCTGGAAGTGGAACCTTTAGGAAGTAATTAGGATTAGATGAGATCCTCAGGGTAGAGCCCCCATAATAGGATTAGTGTCCTTATGAGAAGAGGAAAGGACTCCAGAGGTTCGTCTCTCTGCTATGTGAGGACACAGCAGGAAGGTGACTGTCTGCAAATCAGAAAAAAGTTTCTCACCAGAACCAAAATCTGTGGGCACCCTGACCTTGCACTTGTGAGAAGCAAAATATCCGTTGCTTAGCCCCTTCAGTCTAAGCAATATGTTGTTATAGCAGCCCAGACTCACGAAGACAGATGGCATTCCCCATTCCCCAAAAGGTGGGACTTTCAGATGAAGGGCCAAGAAGAAAATATGGAGGAGAAGTGAAATGGATAGAAATCAAGGTGGGGTAAAAAAGTCATTCCAAGGATGGAAAGGTGAGGCTGAAAAAAAAAATAATGAAAAACTCATCAAAGAAGCATGGAACAACCTCCCCTAAAAGATGGGGAAAAAACTTCCTTTTTAATCCTAAGCAAAGCACATTGATACTTTCAATTACTTCCAATAAACTCTGACATTCAAATGACAAAGCCATCATTTTCTGGCAGCACTAAGCAGTTAGTTGTCTGACAGGGTGAGGCCATGCTAACTGCTCTGCGATTTCCTTTCTAATTAAAGCAATTAATTTTAAACCATGTCTTAAATTGGGGTGATGTCATTTACAATATTCTGACAGCATCAAGGTGGAATCAGTAATTCATAAATATGTATTATCATCTACTGGCACAGCAGAGAAGGGAAAAATTGAATAAATACTTAAAGGCCTCTCACATCCTTCAAGTGACAGCTCCAAAGCAAAAAGCAAGGATTCTTAAACACACGAAGGGCTGTGAAGACTCACAGTCTCAGCCTCGGAGGCAATATTGGGCTCATAACAAAATCCTCAAAGAAATCATGATTTGATTATGAAAAGAGAGAGAAAAGAGAAGGAAAGGAAAGAGAGGAAAGGGAAATGGAGATCAAGGAAAACAGAAGAGAAAGGGGAGAAAAAAGAAACAGAAGCTTCTGGTATTTGGGATGTACCATTCTAAGAATGCTGCAAGCAAAAAACAGCAATACAACGGGTGCATCTTCACACCTACACTTCCCCTGCCTTTAAGGGAAAAAGCTTGACTTGAAACAGTTTAAAGCCATCAATAGTCTCAGATCCAACTTACTCAAATGTTTATGCAAGTGCTCCTTCTTAAGCATAGTCACCAGTATCTGAATTCAATAGCAGTAGCTTGAAGTCAGCTACATTCCCACCCAGTTGGAAAACCAATTGTTAAACAAGTTCTGTTTCCCTATTTGAATTAAGATGTATTATCTGAGGATTTTTCAGACTGATCACTACACATATTAGATACTCATTAAGTATTGAACGATGAATGACGGAATGATGAATGAACGGATTAGCAGGTACCATGACTCCTGCAGGAACAGCTTATTAATTGCTCACATAAAAGAACTTATTTGTACGTTGGAGAAGACCTTCTAAATCAATCCTTGCTCATTCACTTATTTCACTAATTTATTCTCAAATGCTATTCTTAAATTCTATTTGAGAACTTAGTAAACCAGACACCAATAATAAATATTAATCAAGATCAAACTATTTCATTTGATAGCATTTAGTAAGTATCCATGCTGCACTTTTCCAGGAGACTATGAGCTCCACAAGGGAAAAAGACTGAGTTAAGTAACTTTCCAAAAGTCAAAAAACCACAAAATAATGCAGTTGGGATTGGAATCCAGGGATCTAATCCCCATAGCCTGAATTTCTTAAGAGAGCTAAGTAAATATTTGTTGAGTGAAAGATTTACACCTGATCCATGACTTTAAAACACCTTGAGAAAAACAATAATACACATATTTTAATGAATTGTATTGGAAAAAATATATGATTCCAAAATGATTAGGAATAATTCTGATTTAGTTCTATATGCTCTCTTAGAGAAAACAAAGTCTAAAGAAAACAAAATTCTCTAATAATCTCAACAACCATCAAAAGCCACTACGTATTTGCATTTGACATATTTTCTTTTTATTTTACTGCTATTATTTGTTTAATTTTACACTTCTGGAATCATGTTGTCTTAAAACTATATCCTAAGAATTTTAACACCTCATCACCCATGAATTTTAACACCTTATCACCCATTTTTCAAGCTTCTAAGTTTTATCACTCAATAATATTTTATCACTTGAATAGATCCCAACTAGTACAATCATTTCCTTATTGTTAAATACTTAGGTTGCCTCCAAATTTTTACAATAATAAAGTAATGCTTCTGGAACATGCTTCTCAACAATTCTTAAGTGGTTTTCCTATGGAATTAAAATAAATCCCTAGCATTTTTCATAAATGCATCTGAGAAAAATCTCTCCCCAAATTGTGTGAAACTGGTTGTCAAACTTGGTTTTAAATGCCATGTAGTTCTATATGCTTGGTCTAGGGCACCAACAGTATCACCTGGGGCCTAGGTGGGGACTAGAAGACAGAACCCCTTCCATACCTGGGGGGATACTACACAGGGCCGTGTGGGAAACCAAAGTGTAGGGGAAGCTAGGCAGAAAATCAGCTGTAGAGGAGGTCCTCAGGTGGCCAGGTGGCAGTCACATGCCATGATAAGAAGGTTGGCAGTCAAGGACAGAGCATAGTTGAGGAGTGAAGGCCATGGAGCATGTGGCTATTTGGGTCCTGGCATCTAAAGATGATGACGGACAAGCCACATCTCAATGCCACTATCAAGAACCAAAGATGGCACTGAACTCAATTAAATTAAGGGGAGGGGGTTTGATAAGTTCCCACCTAATGGGAGCTTTACCTTGATTAGGTTCTGGGTAAGACAAAGAACATTCCTGTTCTACAAAATACATTAATGGGACAATGAGAGCAATGTATGAGTAAATGGTACACAACTCCTACTTTACCTTACAAACACAACAATGTAACCTAATCGTATGTACGCCCATATCAATCCAAAATACATAAAGGAAAAAAGAAAGAACCAAGGATGACAAAACCAAGAGCCCCTCAAAGATGCTAGGATAATCCAAACTCTCTGATACTCGGCTCATTCCAATAACTAGTAGAGGCTGAAACGGAACTACCATTTACAAGAAATAAGACTGTGTCTCCCTTTCAATATTTTGCTATATCATCTCTATCCTAAGGCACCACCTTTGAACTAAGAATGGGTATTTGGAGGTTAAGGTGGTAAAGAAACTCTATCAAACTAAACATACATTTCACCTACAAATGGATATCGGGGAGAGGGGAAAACTTTACCTTCCCACAATGAATCTTACTTGGTCCAAGTAAATGACTCTTTTAAAATACAGTTTAATATGATTTACTCCTGTTTGCAGGAACTATGCTTATCAAGCCAAGAAGTGAGTATAACAGTTTGCGAAGGCTGTCACAGCCAAGGTCAGGGTGTCAGCACACTGTTTCCACTGAGTCCTTTCTCCTTGGCTTGCAGATGTTGCCTCTTCACCTGGTCTTTTTCTGTGTGTGCTCCAAGTACCCTCATCTCCTCTTTTTTAAGGACACCAGTCATACGGCCCCCATCCAAACGGCCTCATTTTAACTTAATCATCTATTTAATAATCTATTTAAAGGCCCTATACAAATTTTAGGGTTTCCAATGTGAATGGGAGTGGGGGCAAAATTCAGATGTATCAGTGGGGAAGAAGAACTGGAGCCCGAGGCAGGTTGAGTCTGGGTCCTTCATCTCCTTCAAACCATCCCTCCCTTTCAACTAGACGTCACCCATTTCTCATCTTTTCCCCTCTTTTATCAGCGTTTTGTAAAAGTTTATCCAGTTTTTGTAAAACAGTTCTGTTTAAAAGAGAAAATGCTAATAGGCTAAAAACGCTAAAATAATGGTCAAGGCAACATTTATAAAATTATCACTTTCCATTTAAAAATCTAAGAGAGAGCGGAGCACAGTGGCTCACGCCTATAATCCTAATACTTTGAGAGGCTGAGGTGGATGGATTGCTTGAGCTCAGGAGTTCTAGACCAATGTGAGCAAGAGGGAGACCCCATTTCTACCAAAATTATAAAAAATAGCCAGGTGTTGTGGCGGCACCTGTAAGCCCCAGCTACATGGGAGGCTGAGGCAGGAGGATTGCTCCAACCCAGGAGTTCAATTGCTGTTGCTGTGAGTGGTGACACCACGGTCCTACTATACCCAGGGCAACAGAGTGAGACTGTCTTTTAAAAAATAATAGGAATCTAAGAGAGAAGGTATCTGAGTACCAGGCTTCATATGAAAATACCAATATTAATGGGGACCATCTTTATGGGAAATACGATTCCTTATTAAGAGGTAAAACTCTTTGTTACCGTGACCAAAAAACAAAAAGCAACACAAAAACCCCAATGATTTTGGGGAAACTACTTTGAGACAAAAGCATCTTGTCCTGTCATCAACTACTGAGAAGCTCAAATTCTCTTGAAGGTCATTAGGTTTTTTTTTTTGGTCATTAATATGGTCTCTCAATAGCTTTTTCTTCTTAACATGTGATCTCGCTTTGTTGCCCAGGCTGGCTTCAAACTCCTGGGCTCAAGCAATCTTCCTACCTCAGCTTCTCAAATCTTCAGCTTTTTAAAAACACACAGGGTTAAAAATCAATATAAAAATGCATTGTTACCCATAAATCCTTCAGATCATACTCTAAAAGAGTAGCTGCCCAAGTAGAAACATGCTGTCATCAAATGGATATTGCTAAACCGAGCTTTAAACTGCAAGAAAACCTTGTTATGTTTGTTGCTGCGCACTGTTCAGAAAATCTCAAATTAGAATATTCTGAATGGTCTGTAAATGGAAAAATGAAGTTGAGTGTTTACACCATGTCCCAACCCCAGCAGCAATATTAATCAAACTAGGGGATTATTGTGACTTCCGTTTGGAATCTATGCTGAAAATTTAGATAGCCTTTAACATGTATGGGGTGGCTATAACAATACAAAAAGTATAAATGATAATATTTATATATTCTATTATTTATATTTTCCCATTATGTAGTATTTTAATGTAGGTTTCACTGACAATGCCTCTAAAGTTTACAGACATATTAAACATTGTTCCAAATTAATTTTCCCTAGTATTTTCACGCTTCCTAAGATTTTAAGAAACACTAAAATGAGTTCTTGCTTATTATTGTTCAAGTATTATGGCAAACGCAAATTAAATCAATTTTAGTAGACTGTCTACATAACATGTAATTGGGAGTATGCAAAGAATCCCTTCTAAATTAAGAACAGTGATTACTCTGTAAAGGATATGAGCTAATACACACCTTACTGGAGCAAATAAGTGTTATCACACGTGATTGCATAAAGAACTGGCTGAGAAGTATCCTTATGATTACCATGATTACAAGGACATTCTGCACCTTGACTTAATGGAAAAAGTGTGCTGTATTCATTTACTTATGTCTGCCATGGAGACAGGAACCTACTTTCCACAACTCCTTCAGATCATACACTCTGTAAGAGCATCTACCCATGTGGAGATACTTGTTCTCATCAAACAAATGTTGCTAAGCTGAGCTTTCAACTGATAGAAAACTTTATACATTTGTGGCTTGGTTAACTGCTAAGTGTAATGCAACATTATGCCTATTCCATCATAAAAATTAAATTTTTTAATTACCATACCCTTGAATAATTTCTAGCATTAGCTAGTATTTTAACATAAGTGGCTTACATTTATATGTACATCTGTACTACAAATATTGTATCTGTGTGATTATACACTTGTAACTAAAGAAAGTAAATACCAGCTCACATTATATAAAAAACAGAGATCCTTGTAGAAGTAGACACTCATACAAAGCATTGTAGAACTGGAACAGAAAAATAAAACAAAAGTCGAGTAACATAAAGACAGCCAGGCATGATGCATACACATGTAATCACAGCTCCTCAAGAGGCTAGGGCAGGAGGATCCCTGGGGCCCAGGAGTTCAAATCCAGCCTGAGCAACACAGCAGAATTCTGGCTCTAAAAAACTATTTTTTAAATTATAATAATAGCTGTTAATACAACTGTTTCCATTTTCTAAGAAATTGATATGACCTATATATTGAAAGTATGCAAAAGCTTTTTTGTTTTTAAAAAAATGTGCAGGGAAGTAAGAATTCAGAAAGTCTTGGGATAAAATGCAAATCCAAGTTCAGAGCTTTGGCAGGTGGGAAGGTGGAACACACACAGTAGAAACTGCCAGAAGCAGTGAGGAGTTCCATTTTGAGTTAGCTGACCACAGCACAAAAGGTGGTGAAAAAGTGGCATTAGTATGCTGCTGAGGTATCATGTATCTGTTCTTTTTTTTATCATGTAGAAATAGAAGCAATTTTCATAAAACAGAAAACCAAATGTTCCAATTAAGTTACATTTGCCAGGTCACAAGTTTCTTGGAAATAAATTACTGAAACAAATGACTTACATTTCTTCAATCTAAATGGCAATTCTCCATGGCAGCACAAATTTTACATAACATGATGTTCAGTGCAAATGGATGTTCAAGTAGATTACTACATGCCAGCCTATCTGGAAATTGCCCTAATGAGTCCTGGAAAATGGAGGCCCAGGACTCCCAAGTCGTTTGGCAAGGCTCAATCTCAACCCTAAAGCAGCCTTTTGGCAAAGAAAGTACCTGCAAGAAGTACAGCAAAGAAAAACATAAAAGTTAGTGATGGATCCCATATTAGCAAGGGAGCCTTGACGGGGAGGGCAGGCTGCAAGCTTCTTTTTGCTCTATTTTGCTGGTTAGCGAGATGATATAGTATCATCTGGAGTCTAGATAGACTGATAATACAGTTCAGTCGGTGACAGACCACACACACAACAGTTGTCCCCTAAGATTACAGTGGAGCTGAAAATTTCTACCTCCTAGTGACGTCACAGCCATCACAGGGTAGTAGCAAACAGTACTCACATGTTTGTGATGACGGTGATGTAAACAAACCCACTCCACTGCCAGTTGCATAGAAGTCTAACATGCAATTGTACAGAGTGCACAATGCTCGATCATCACAACAAATGATATGGTACCGGCTTACACATATACTGTACTGTTCTTTTTGCCATCACTTTAGACTATATTCCTTCTACTTTAAAAAAGTTAATTGCAAACCGCCTCACACAGGTCCTTCAGAAGGTGTCCCAGAAAGCTGGAAATGACAGCTCCTATGTCACTGGAAATGACAGCTCCTATGTTACTGTCCCTAAAGACCTACGAGTGGGACAAGATGTGGAGGTGGAAGACAGTGATACAGATAATCCTGACCCTGTACAGGCCTTGGCTAATATGTGCATTTATGTCTTAGTCCTATGCACCTGTATTCCTAGCTACTCAGGAGGCCGAGGCAGGAGGATCTCTTGAGTCCAGGAGTTTGAGGCTACTGTGAGCTACAACACCATGCACTTTACCCAGGGCAACAGAGTGAGACTCAGTCTCAAAAAAAATTAATTAATTAATAAAGTAAAAAATAAAAATTTTAAATTTTAAAAATAGCATATACAATAAGTATATAGAGAAAAAATATTTTTGTATTGCTGTACAATGAGCTTGTGTTTTAAATTGTTACTACAAAAGAATCAAGAAGTTAAAAAATATTGCGGTAAGCTAAGGTTAATTTATTAATGAAGAAAGAAAAACATTTTCTTATAAATTTAGCGTAGCCTGAGAGTACAGTGTTTATAAAGTCACAGCAGTGTACAGTAACGTCCGAGGTCTTCACACTCGTAGACCTCTCACTGACTTACACAGAACAACTTCCAGTCCTATAAGCTCCATTCATGGCAGCAGGGAAGACAATTTTTCCACAGACTAGGGGGAAGGAGGGGATGGTTTGGGGGTTACTCAGGCACATGACATCTCCACCTCAGATCCTCAGATGTTAGATTCTCCTAGAAAGCAGACAACCCAGACCCCATGCACGCACAGTTTCCAGTAGGGCGCTCACTCCCGCGACCCATGCTGATCTGACAGGACGCAGAGCTGAGACGGGGATGCTGGCAATGGGGAGCGCCTGTGATACAAATAAAGCTTCACTTGCTGGCCTGCCACTCACCTCCAGCTGTGTGACCCAGGTGCTCACACACCATGGCCTGGTACCAGCCGCACCCCTGGTATTGGGGTCCTCAGGCCTACAGTATTCAGTATGGTCAAAGGCTGCACAGGCGTAATAAATACATGGCCCATCCAGCCTGGGTTTGCAGTTGGCCTACCATCTAGGCTTGTGTAAATACACTCTGCGGTGTTCACACAACAGTAAAATCACCCGAGGATGCATGTCTCAGAAGGCACACCCAGAGTAAGCCATGGAGGAGCGTACAGGGAACGGAGGAGCTGAGGAGCCAAAAGGGAACAGGGAGGTGTTCCAGAGGCTGGCGAATGTGGAAGGCTTCTCCTACAACCCGAGCAGTAAGATGTTGTTTACGAGCCAGAGCCAACGTGACCCAACAGACTAGCACCACAGCCGATCAGTCCATGAGAAGCTGCTGCTGAACAGCCACCAAGGTGAAGCTGCGGGGAGATACCCTGGCGTCCCTTCCACCTGCCCTCCAGTCTCCCAGCAGTACCTCTTACCAGCCAACCCCCGCCGGAAGCCACCTGACATGGGGCCTGGGCTATGTAGCCTGCGGGGGTCCAGCCTCCACGTGTGCAGAGGGCAGGCCCAGCCCCGTGTAGGCCCTGCACGCATCACGGTCACCAGCCTTAAGTCTGAGGAGGCACTTTACCATAACCCACTTTGGTGTGGTGCCTTTAGCCTCTATCAGGAGAATGAAATGCATTGTTATTATTACTGACAAAATGGTGTCCAGATTGCTATACGCAACACAGTCTGTACCTGCTTTTTTTTTTTTTTTTTTTGAGACAGAACCTCAAGCTGTCACCCTGGATAGAGTGCTGTGGCATCACAGCTCACAGCAACCTCCAATTCCTGGGCTCAAGCGAGTCTCCTGCCTTCGCCTCCCAAGTAGCTGGGACTACAGGCGCCTGCCACAACGCCCGGCCATTTTTTTCCTTTTTTGGTTGCAGCCGTCATTGTTGTTTGGCGGGCCTGGGCTGGATTCGAACTCACCAGCTCAGGTGTACATGGCGCCTTAGCCCGTTGAGCCACAGGCGCCGAGCCTCTGTACCTGCTTTTGAAGACTCCAAAGAGAAATTTTTCTGCTGTTCTCAAAACCAAAAATATTTGTACTTCCCTCCAGTAATTAGGGAGCCTGGGGGTTCAGGGGCCCTGGATGGTGAGACTGCCTGAGCTTCTCCCAACTGCAGCTAGACCGGCCCAGCCTCAGGCCTCCAGGCACTGGTCCTACTTTTCCTATTTTCTTCTGATTTTAACATCGGCTATTTTGTAGTTTTTTTATTACTGTAACATGACTTAATAGGTTTATAGAACAAGTAGAAGAGAAATACACACATGATTTACATAACATATACGTGACTTCCTGTCAGTGGTAAACACGCGTAATTTTGAATATGGGTTAATGACAATCATAATAAAATATGACAAAAATCCAAGGCATTAGCTTTGGTATCATATCGAATTGGGTTTACAGCCTTATAAACTTTACATTTGTCAGACATGTTGCAAGTATTTATTCTGTGTTTATTTATTTATTTATTTATTTGGAGACAGAGTCTCATTCTGTCACCCTCAGTAGAATGCCATGGCATTACAGCTCACAGCAACCTCAAACTCTTGGGCTCAAGCAATTCTCTTGCCTCAGCCTCCCAAGTAGCTGGGACCACAGGCACCCATCACAACACTTGGCTATTTTTAGAGATGGGGGTCTCACTTTTTGCTCAGGTTGGTCTCGAACCTGTGAGCTCAGGCAATTCACCCACCTCGGTCTCCCAGAGTGCTAGGATTACAGGCGTGAGCTACTGTGCTCAGACTCTGTTTATTTACTTTTTAATATTATAAATATTTATGCTGTGCTCTGTTGACCTATACAATATAGACCTGTAAAGTTCCCGTCGTCGAACCTATCAGTCCTTTGTGGTTTCCGGCATTGATTGAATGCTTAAAGAGCCTTTCTGACTCTTTAAGATCTGATAAATATTAATTTACATTTCTTCCTGATTGTTTTCTTGGTTTCCTTCAATAAAACATTGACTACCTTAAAGTATAACAGTTAAAAAATTACATGCAAGATGCTATTCAAAATTATAGTTCTAAATAGCAACTAATTAATACAGTAACTCATTTAATTTTCACAACTAGCCTAACGTAGGAGCTACTATTGACATCCCCACTGTGCAGATGAGAAACCCGAGGCTTACAGAGGCGATCGCACACCTGGTATGAGGCAAAGTCAGGATTTCCCTTCAGGTTCTACAGAGATTCTCAATGCTCAGACACATGCCTACATGCCAGGCCGTCTCTGGAATGGATGTTGATGTTGTGTGAGGGGAAGATGTAAAGTTTTGTTTTTCTTTCCTGAATAGTCAGCTAACAACCCTAGCAACATTACTGAGTTCTCTTTATTTCCCACAATGAGTGATGCCAACTTTATCACATATATTCTAATTTTCCATGACATCAAATATGCACCAGACGACAGAGATGAGTCATTGCACACTTACAGATTCAATAACTAAGACAACTGAGAGGTGATATATCAAAATCCGCCCCCGGAGACTTCTGGCCCCACGACATCTGGCCAGCAGACCATGAATCAGCCTCTCCAGTGGCCCTGCTCAAACAGCAGGAGCCTCAAGACACAAATGAACACTCAGAACAACAATGAAAATTAGAATTCCAGCCAAACTACTGCTTTCTCATTAGGATTCACTCTAATTACAAGATTTAGGAAGCCAAAATGAGATTCGCAACTGCAGATGGTGTTCACACACTCTTTGCCACTTGTAAAGGAAAGATGTCTGGCCTAAAAAAATGTAACAAACAACAAAGGACACTTATCACAAGAATAAACATATAGGAATAAATAAAAGAAGCAAGAGGAGAGAATACCAACATCATCTTCCCACGAAGTAGGGCAATGGGTAAGTTTTTTGTTCTATATCTTCTGCTTTCCAAATGTACCAATCATTATTATTACCTGAATAAAAATCATTACTAAACATTCCGCGGCTCGGCGCCTGTGGCTCAATGGGCTAAGGCGCCAGCCACGTACACCTGAACTGGCGGGTTCGAATCCAGCCTGGGCCCGCCAAACAACAATGTCGGCTGCAACCAAAAAATGGCCAGGCATTGTGGCAGACGCCTGTGGTCCCAGCTACTTGGGAGGCGGAGGCAGGCGACTCGCTTGAGCCCAGAAATTGGAGGTTGCTGTGAGCTGTGATGCCATAGCACTCTATCCAGGGTGACAGCTTGAGGTTCTGTCTCAAAAAACAAACAAAAAAACAAACATTTCGCAAGGACAAAATGGTATAAGTCAACCCAGATCCTGAGTTTCCTGTTGCATCCTTCATCTGTGAAAAAATTTACTTTCAACACTGGGCCAAAAAAACACCATACCAAAAAAAAATTTTTTTCAGTATTATGTATAAAAGTTTTATTTTATTTATTTATTTATTTATTTATTTATTTATTTATTTATTTGAGACAGAGTCTTACTCTGTCGCCCTAAGCTGATTTCTGTAGCTTTATCATAGCTCCACAGCAACCTCAACTATTGGGCTCAGGCGATCCTCTTGCCTCAGCCGATCCTCTTGCCTCAGCCTCCCAAGTAGCTGGTACTACAGGCATCGGCCATGACAACCAGCTAGTTTTTCTATTTTTAGTAGAAATGGAAAGTAATCTAACCACCTCGGCCTCCTAAAGTGCTACATTTCTAGGCATGAGCTTATAATAGTTTGATTTTAACATGGAGCCATCAGTATTTGTGTAATTAAACATTAATTTTTAAGATGTTTATGAATGCACAAAGTGGAGAGTGAGTATTACGTGTCAAAGCTGGGATTCTAAGGGAAGTCTTCCTCCACCTTGTAGGTCCTCACCTCACATAAACTGCCAGGGACGAGGGGGCCACCCTGCCTGTGACCTCCTAACCTGGTAGAGCTGCAGTGGCAAAGGCATCCCCAGTAGCTTCCTATACCCACTGTTGTAGTTTTCATTCACCTTCTTTAAATAACTCTCTTAAAAAGAACCTTTTAAATGGGCACTTTATACGTCTGAGTAGGTGGCCATTAGGCTAGAGTTCCTATAGGTGGCGCTGTGTAAGGTCACAAGCTCTCAAGGACACAACTGATGATTAAAACACCTTCACCACATGGCTTTGTACCAATCTTCCAATGCTGGAAAAATCTAAAACCTTCCAAAGGAGTTCATAGCACTGTGGAAAGGTCTGATTGAAGAAAAAAAAAGAAAGAAAGAAATGAACAAACAAAACAAAACAGCTTCCTAACAGTGAGCCGCACCAGTCACGCTTGTAATTTCTCTTCATTCGTTCCCCGTAGTTCATTTCCCCAGGGTGGAACTAATCCCTTTTCCACACAGCAGCCCTACAACTGTTTGGTTTTATATCTTCAAATATTAAATTATGGCAATTTTCCTTATAATATGCTGCAGTTCTGTGTTCATTATTTTTTCTTGTTTTCATACTTACCCACCTGAGAATACTTAGAATGAACCATTTGGGGCCTTCCAGGAAATCATCTGAAGTGAGAGTTAGATACCCAGATTCTTTTTGTTTTTACTTCTAAAGAAAAAGCCTAAGAAAATGAGACAGAACACTTGAGTCTTTACTGTGTCTTAACACAAGGATGATGTGTTAGGCATATGGTTATGACCCTGGACGTAATCGGCATCTGTACCCTGCCACACAACAGCACAACAGTGTGTGACCCTGGGCAAACCACTTCACCTTCCTGGAATTCGTTTCCTCATCTTTAGAATGAAAATGATAATGTTTACCTGACAGGGCTGCTTTGAGAAACTAAATGAAATAATACATCTAAGGCTCGTGATATGCTTTCAATAACTAGTAGCAATTACTATTATTTCTTAAAGAAGACCAGCACGGGGGTTCTGGCCAGATACCCTCTTCTATTCTAATCCACATATAAATCAACTTTACCAACGTACAAGAAATCAGAAACAGATTTTTCTGTAGCAGGTATAGGGAAGGACATACTGCATTATTATAAAAAAAAAAAAAGTAAAGAATAAGAAGGAAAAGCTAAACAAATGACTCCAAAAACTAACTTTATTATTTTTTTATTTTTACATATATATGTGTTTATTTGGTTTCCACTTTTTGTCTTCACAAAATTAAAAAGACTTAAAATTTAACAACAATAACAATGTTTAAAGTAAGGACTAGAAACAAAAACCTCGCAAAGAACAAACAAAGATAAATACATTCAGAAAAGAAATCAGATGATTGCTGCAATTAAGTATTAAGCAATAATAATAATGGTAATGCAAAGAAAAAACATTCACATTGTCAAATAAGAGTATGTCTATTATAAAATGCTTTGACTCTGAGGTTCAGTGAGTAGTCATCAAGTAACTTCAAAAACTAATTTTTTTTTTATTGTTTCGGATTTATTGTAGGCGTAAAGAATTGTGTTACCCTGATTGCATTTATTAGGTAAAGTCTCTCTTATAATTGTGCCCCACCCCCAAGAGGTGTGCCATACACCGTAACCCATCACCCTCCTTCTTCCCCCCCCACTCCCTCATTTCCCTACCCCCCACTTGTATTAACTCATCTACTGCCTTCATATTAGAATAGAGTACATAGGATTCTTGCTTCTCCATTCTTGTGATGCTTTACTAAGAATAATGTGTTCCACTTCCATCCAGGTTAATACGAAAGAAGTAAAGTCTCCATCTCTTAATGGCTGAATAGCATTCCATAGTATACATATACCACAGCTTGTTAATCCATTTCTGGATTGGTGGGCATTTAGGTTGTTTCCACATTCTGGCAATTATAAATTGAGCTACAATAAATAGTCTAGTGCAAACGTTCTTATGATAAAAGAATTTTTTTTTCTTCTGGGTAGATGCTTGGTAAAGAGATTGCAGGATGAAACGGGAGGTCTAATTTGAGTTCTTTGAAGATTCTCCATGCTTCCTTTCAAAAAGACTGTTTTAGTTTGTAGTCCCACCAGCAGTGGAAAAGTGTTACCTTCTCTCCACATCCACGCCAGCATCTGCAGTTTTGAGATTTTGTGATGTGAACCATTCTCACTGGGGTTAGGGATATCTCAGGGTGGTTTTGATTTGTATTTCTCTGATGATCAGGCATAATGAGCATTTTTTCATGGTTGTTAGCCATTCGTCTATCCTCTTTAAAAATATGGAACAGTTCACAAATTTTTGTGTCATCCTTGTGCAGGGGCCATGCTAATCTTCTCTGTACCATCCCAATTTGAGCATATGTACTGCCAAAGCAAGCACCAAAAACTAATTTTTAAAAATAGACCTGCCATGCGATCCTATAATTCCTTTACTAGGTATATACCCAGAAGACCAAAAATCACATTATAACCAGAATGTTTATTGCAGCCCAATTCATAATTGCTAAGTCATGGAAGAAGCCCAAGTGCCCATTGACCCAGGAGTGGATTAATAAATTGTGGTACATGTATACCATGGAATATTATGCAGCCTTAAAGAAAGATGGAAACTTTACCTCTTTCATGTTTACATGGATGGAGCTGGAACATATTCTTCTTAGCAAAGTATCTCAAGAATGGAAAAACGGAATCCAATGTACTCAGCCCCACTGGGGAAGTAAT